>CM026324.1:12490000-12492500 GCA_014843725.1 Amphicarpaea edgeworthii
AAAAATGCCGAATCCCGCCTCAATCATCATTTGTCAGGACTATTCGGAGTCAGTTCCTTGGCTTGGACAGGACATTTAGTCCATGTCGCTATTCCGGGATCCAGGGGGGGAATACGTTCGATGGAATAATTTATTAAGTATATTGCCGCACCCCGAAGGATTAGGTCCATTTTTCACAGGTCAGTGGAATCTTTATGCTCAAAACCCCGATTCCAATAGTCATATATTTGGTACCTCTCAAGGAGCAGGAACTGCTATTCTAACACTTCTCGGGGGATTTCATCCGCAAACTCAAAGTTTATGGCTGACCGATATTGCACACCATCATTTAGCTATTGCATTTATTTTTCTAGTTGCTGGCCATATGTATAGAACTAACTTCGGGATTGGTCACAGTATAAAAGATCTTTTAGAAGCACATACTCCTCCGGGGGGGTAGATTGGGGCGTGGACATAGGGGTCTTTATGACACAATCAATAATTCAATTCATTTTCAATTAGGTCTTGCTCTAGCCTCTTTAGGGGTTATTACTTCCTTGGTAGCTCAACACATGTACTCTTTACCCGCTTATGCATTTATAGCGCAAGACTTTACTACTCAAGCTGCGTTATATACTCATCATCAATATATAGCGGGCTTCATTATGACAGGGGCTTTTGCTCATGGAGCTATATTTTTTATTAGAGATTATAATCCAGAACAGAATGAAGATAATGTTTTAGCAAGAATGTTAGACCATAAAGAAGCTATCATATCCCACTTAAGTTGGGCTAGCCTCTTTCTGGGGTTCCATACTCTGGGACTTTATGTCCATAATGATGTCATGCTTGCTTTTGGTACTCCGGAAAAACAAATCTTGATTGAACCTATATTTGCCCAATGGATACAATCAGCTCATGGTAAAACTTCCTATGGGTTCGATATACTTTTATCTTCAACGAACAGTCCGGCATTCAATGCAGGACGAAGCATATGGTTGCCTGGTTGGTTAAACGCTGTTAATGAGAATAGTAATTCTCTATTTTTAACAATAGGGCCTGGAGACTTCTTGGTTCATCATGCTATAGCTCTTGGTTTACATACAACTACATTGATCTTAGTAAAGGGTGCTTTGGATGCGCGTGGTTCTAAGTTAATGCCAGATAAAAAAAGATTTTGGTTATAGTTTTCCTTGCGATGGCCCGGGACGAGGCGGTACTTGCGATATTTCGGCTTGGGACGCATTTTATTTGGCAGTTTTCTGGATGTTAAATACCATAGGGTGGGTTACTTTTTATTGGCATTGGAAACACATTACACTATGGCAGGGTAATGTTTCACAGTTTAATGAATCTTCTACCTATTTGATGGGATGGTTAAGAGATTATCTATGGTTGAACTCTTCACAACTTATCAACGGATATAACCCTTTTGGTATGAATAGTTTATCAGTCTGGGCATGGATGTTCTTGTTTGGACATCTTGTTTGGGCTACTGGATTTATGTTCTTAATTTCCTGGCGCGGATATTGGCAGGAATTGATTGAAACTTTAGCATGGGCTCATGAACGCACTCCTTTAGCTAATTTGATTCGATGGAGAGATAAACCAGTGGCTCTGTCCATTGTGCAAGCAAGATTGGTTGGACTAGCCCACTTTTCCGTAGGTTATATATTTACTTATGCAGCCTTCTTAATTGCCTCTACTTCGGGCAAATTCGGTTAATTTAATTAATTAATTCTTTATTATTATATTATATCTGGCATATTATTTCCTTCTATGAGGAAGGGATGCCATTTATACATCTAGGATCCGACTTCTATCATTGAGACTAATAGGAAATGAACCATTATGGCAAGGAAAAGTGTGATTCAGAGGGAGAAGAAGAGACAAAAATTGGAACAGAAATATCATTTGATTCGCCGATCCTCAAAAAAAGAAATAAGCAAAGTTCCGTCGTTAAGTGATAAATGGGAAATGCATGGAAAATTAGAATCACTACCGCGTAATAGTGCACCTATACGTCTTCATCGACGTTGTTTTTCGACCGGAAGACCGCGAGCTAATTATCGAGACTTTGGATTATCCGGACACATACTTCGTGAAATGGTTCATGCATGTTTATTGCCCGGTGCAACAAGATCCAGTTGGTAAGATAAGTAAGGATTCCAAATTCTCTTGATTTTTTTATTCATTTTTTTCTTTTTTCATTTTTATTATCAGCGATCATAGGAGGGTCCCTTTACCGTTATGTATAAATGGTTTATTCTATTTGTACAGATATGGTAAAGGGACGCATTCCTTCTTTGTTTTTGTTCATTAGTTATCCATTCTTCTCGTTATCGCGGAGTAGAGCAACTTGGTAGCTCGCAAGGCTCATAACCTTGAGGTCACGGGTTCAAATCCCGTCTCCGCAACAATAACTAAAATAAAAAAAGGGGGGCATTATACACAGTCAATTCTATAGCATTTTTCTTACTATGACTAGTAAATACATAACTAAATAACTAAGTACTAAATA
>CM026324.1:12497500-12502500 GCA_014843725.1 Amphicarpaea edgeworthii
TTTATCCAATTTGAATATCAGAATAGTAAATATAGGTATAATTCTATGGGTTAGGTCCACTTACTTTTTTTTAATCTTTCCTTTTTTAATAATTTTACACTTTTTAATTTGAATTTCTTTCTTTACTATATTCTATTCTAATGAAATTCTACGATTACTTTCTTTTTTATTACAAATAGAAACTTTTTCCAAATATCAACAAAATTTCTATTCTTCCTTAAAATAAAAATATGATTGCGCTTTTTCTGGAAAAAAGTAAAAAGCCCCTTATCGGATTTGAACCGATGACTTACGCCTTACCATGGCGTTACTCTACCACTGAGTTAAAGGGGCCCTGTTTGTTTGATTCAATTCCTAAATAAGGAACTTGCCAATATGACTAGTACATCTATTTGTTACCGCGTATACTTATTATATAAATTTATATAAATGGGATTATAATATATAATATATGTACATCAATATATATATATATAGAATTTGCATAATGACTTATCAAATCAAAGAACAAAAAAATGTATTTACCTAGTGAATAGAATATAGTAAAAAAAAGAATAAGAATTTATTAATATTGGATTTGACCAATATCAATGAAATACTTTATTTCAAAATGAATTCTTGAAGTCATTCTAATCATAACACCAAATTCATTTCATTGATACATAAAAGTACTCACCAATTCAAATATTTCATCGAATCGTTGATAAATGGATTCAATTTGTCCTGTCCCTAACCCAAATTCGTATTTTATTGAAAAATTCTTTTCAAAAACTTGTTAATCTCTTACCCAATTTCCAGATTGATTTTAGTTTTTTTATTTCCCAGCTTAGTATTAGATAGAAACATACCTATTAAATCTTAGTAATAAAGGACAGTGAAAGAAATGAAGTTTTAACCCCCCCGTCCTTTCCAACAAACCAATCATTCCCGTAAAAGATTTTATCTTTATTTTACTTTCTTTCACATTACTTATTTTTTTCTTATTATGACTGGAATCAAAATAAACAATTTCGAAATCGAAATGATTAATCATAAATTTTTTGTATGGAATTCTGAAAGATATAAAATTTTTTTTATCGAATCATTCCATTATATTGACAATTTCAAAAAAAAAGTTCATACTATGAACGTAGTATAATGGCGGTCGGGCAAGTATGCCCCCATCGTCTAGTGGTTCAGGACATCTCTCTTTCAAGGAGGCAGCGGGGATTCGACTTCCCCTGGGGGTAGGGTGCTACGAAAGGAAGTTGATCATGAATTTTCAATAAAAACTTAAATGTATTCTTCCTGTTCCTGGGTCGATGCCCGAGCGGTTAATGGGGACGGACTGTAAATTCGTTGGCAATATGTCTACGCTGGTTCAAATCCAGCTCGGCCCAAGAATTTGCCGATCCACCACTATCAAGTTATATAACCCATTTATAGTTCTCCGGAAATGACTGATGTACTCTGATATGGAAGAATCAAAATATGAAACATCCCTAACGCTATTTCGTTTTTTTCTGTATTCCACATTTCCACAAATTCGAATCTTGCTAATAATCTAGATTCATATCAAGATCTGTAAATAGAAAATCTAGGGAAAATTTTTAAATAAACAAAAACAAACGGATTACGAGTAATCTGTGTCGATCTCACTAAAGTGCATATCGATATAGATAGCAATATATACAAAAATCCGCATCCGCCTCTTTCATTTACAGCAAAATGGTTCGAATCCGAAATAGAAAAAGAAAAGGTTTGAAAGAAACCGTAAATTAAATATATATATATATATACTGTACACCCCCTTCCCTGGGATTGTAGTTCAATTGGTCAGAGCACCGCCCTGTCAAGGCGGAAGCTGCGGGTTCGAGCCCCGTCAGTCCCGATGGATACAAATCCAATAAAAAAAAGACATCCATTCATTTTTTGTGTGAAAGGGAATAAAATTGATAAACAAAATATTATTCCTAACCTAATAGGGATCCCTCCTGCTTTTGTTCCTTTTTCGTCGAAACCTTTACCTTAAATGAAAAAGGAAAAGGAAGAAAAGAAAATTTGGAATTCCATTAAAAAGAAATGCTTTTTTGTTTTATTTAGTATGGATAAAAGATCTTCCTATGTTATACTATTTAATTCTCGACGATGCGTCGATTTGATAGCTCAGATATTGTTATTCGTGATATTGATCTGATTTGATAGCATCGAAATCAAATTTATACCATTGTTGAATTAATTATCGATGAAAGATTTATCACCTCTATGGGATTAAATCCCGAATTTTTTTATTATAAATTTAAGAAAAATAAAACATAATAAAGATTATGGAAGTAAATATTCTCGCATTTATTGCTACTGCACTGTTTATTCTAGTTCCTACTGCTTTTTTACTTATAATTTACGTAAAAACGGTAAGTCAAAGTGACTAATTTCATTAAATATGACGTTTTCTTTTTTATCAATGTAATGAATGATAAAAAAAAGGTTTTCAATTAGGGGTCTTAGTCTAAAAAAAAAGATCGGATTATAATCAGCGTAATCCAGATAGTAGAAATCAAATAAATTTGATTTCTACTATCTGAGAATTGCGTCCAAATTTTTTTGAGTTTCTTCTATTTCATTTATATGGATTCCAATAAATCTGAAAAAATCAAAAAACAACTCTTATTCTTCGGATTCTAATTTTTTTTAGATTTCGGATTCTCCCGGTATCATAAAAAAAAAAATAAAAAAAGGGGGGGAAAGCAGGAATGGGGATTACGCGGTCCCCCATTTTCCATATATATAACCTGGTTAAGCGTCAGTTCATCGAAATAGAAATTTTAAGAAGAATTCAGTTGGAATAGGAATCAATTTCCTATTCTATTTGATTCTCTTGATTTTCTCAAAATACGAATATCGAAAGAATTCAAACCTTTGTTTGATTGAAAGAGTATTTTTAATTTCTATAATATACATAGAATACATTACACTACTAGAATATAATAGAACCCTGAAATGCAGATCTATTTTATATTTGTTTCTATTTGAACTCAATTAATTAGTTAGTATAAATGAAATACTTTAATTCAATAGTTCAGAAATTGAAAAACCCTGGTAGAAAACAAAATGGGTACTTTGATCCCTTAACTCAATTTTGAGTATCCCTATAGTCCACTTCTTCCCCATACTACGAGGGAAAGGGAAAATGAAAAAACTACCATTAAAGCAGCCCAAGCAAGACTTACTATATCCATGTAAATTTTGTCTCCTATCTCTAAAAATATGAAGGAATTGTTTAATTATTATTCAAAAATTTTTCTTCGATTATTTTCTTTTGTATTATTCATTAAAAATACTATAATAATAGCGGAATTGCTGTTAGAGAGTCAAAAAAAGGATTCTGGGCTAACACACCGTTGACGAAAAACAAGAATCCTTTCTATTAGAACATCTAAAAAGTTTTTTTATATTATATAATTTTTAGTAAAATCAGAAAATATTAAGCATAAAGAACACATCCGGAAACATCCTCGGAAGTTTTAAGTAAATGAATGTTACTAACAGGTAGGAATAATAAGATTTCTATTTTATCCCCCCCATTTCATTAATTCATTAAGTAATTTCATTAAGTATAAAAAAAAAGAATCAAGACAGATTAATTTGCATACTTATACTCTTATTTCTATTTGAAAGAATTCCTGAATGTCTCCCGATTCGTTCTCTAAAATAACTAAAATAATTGGAAGATAGCTTGCCTATTCATTTTTTTTTTACTAGAGGTTAGTGAAAAGAAAGATTTTCTTTTTTCTATTCGATTTTAGAATAAAAAAATTTTGTAGAATATTTTAAATTAAAATTATATATCTAATTTTAAGATTAAGAAAGCGAATTAGCTAAATGAAAAAATATTCAATCTAACTAATCTAACTAATATTAATTAAATGTGGAAGCACTAATCGACTTTCCATCAGTCTGTATACAAGTTTTTTCTTCCGACCGTTCTCTAACTAAAACTAAAAATGGAATAACCTATCCGACTTATCCTTATCCAATAGAATTCAAAAACCAGTCAGTAGACGGACACTACAATAGTTGTGTAGTGAAAGAACTATCATTTCTAAATTTATTGATTCCTTTTCACTACTTGAATCCGAGACGAAAATATTTCCATACAGCATTTTTTAGAACAAACCTACAGATGCTTAGAATTTAGAATCAAACGCAAGTCTCAAGACTCCTTTTCCCTAGCTGGCTTTTGTTGGAAAAAAGTTTTCTATAAAAAACGTAATACACTATTTCATTTCAAATGTCTTATCGATTAGGCGACACCCGGATTTGAACTGGGGAAAAAGGATTTGCAGTCCCCCGCCTTACCACTCGGCCATGCCGCCAATATAGATATATATATAGATATATGAAGTATATGAGAATACCCCTTTTTTTTCTATTGAAAAATGAAAAAAAAATCTCGAGACAATTCGCAACCGTTAACTATTAATTTATGAACTATTCTTGAATATTTTAATTTAAAATGGTTTTTTCTTAATGAGATAAGAAAATCAAATTTATACATAACTAATGAATATTGCTTTTTTATTGAAAAAAAAACTTTCACCATTCCAATTATAACAGCAACTGTCAATATATGTAAACCCTAGAACATAAATTTGAATTGTTACACAAATATTAGCTAATCGGGTATCTTATCCATCTATATATATATAATACCGATACTATACGGAACGGAATTCTCAAGAAATTGTCGTGCTTCTCCTTTTTTACAATTATTCTAGTCAATTTTTTGACTAGAATAATTGTAAAAAAGGAGAAGCACGACATGTTTGTTATGTGTTGTCCCGAACAAATATGACTGCAATAAAGTTAGAGACGGATCTATAGCTGGAGTTAAATCTATGCATGTTTAAAAAATACAAAAGCCTTATTACATTACACACTCGAATCGTATTTTCCAAAAAAATAGTGAAAAATATTTCTTTTCTTTACAATCCCGAATTCATTTTTTCTGGTATCCAATT
>CM026324.1:14307500-14600000 GCA_014843725.1 Amphicarpaea edgeworthii
TAAGAATATGCAGAAACTCATTTGCACATCTTTGTGAGATTTCAAGGGTATGAAGAGGATTAGTGCAACTTAAACAAGTGATTGTCGAGGAGCAAGTTGCAATTTTTTTTTTAATATACTTGCACATCACACAAAAATAGGAGTATCCAAGTTAGATTTTCTAGATAGGGACAAACAATTTGCAAGTATTGTCATAGAGTAATGGCGACACTTTTAAGGTTGTAAAGTGACTTACTTGCTAAACCAAAACCAAAACCAATTCCTTAAGATTGTACTCGTGAAAGATGGAAATGGTTTAAGGTAAATACATTTTCAACAAAAAGACTACAAATAAGATATAGCCAATATACTTTACACAACCTATCTAACCATGATTATTCAATCTTATGTTGAACTTTTAGGGATGTTTAGGGGCTTTAGATGGAACTTACATAGCAGCTACATCCAATGCCTCTAATAGGCCTAGATATCGAATAAGGAAACGGACTTGCGAACAAATGTCTTGGGTGTTTCTACTAAAGATATGTATTCTATATATGTACTAGTAGAATGAAAAGGATCCACGTTAAACACCAGAACAACCAATCCATTTTGTCTAAACTTTATCGATTGATTGACCAGTAACAACCAATCCGTGTAAATTAAAATCCATTTAATATGAATTTTTAATTTAATTTTATGTCAAATTTTTAACTTGTAAACTTAACCAAATATATTTGAAAACATTTTTTATGCAATAATTATTAAAATTAATTATTATTTTTATTATATAACTTTTAATATTTAAAAATTAATGTGTTATATGTTTCATTATTTACGTGAGATTAGTAAATTTTATTTTTTTTAAATAAATATATTTTAATTATATATATATATTTTAATTTTCTTTATTGCATCAAAAATATTTTACATATTTCTACCTTAAAAAATAAGTTATTAAAAAAACATAATGATTCTTCTAAAAAAAAAAGAAAATAAAGATTTAAATTTGTTTTGTAAAATTTATTAAAAAAATTCTTAAAAAGTTACACCATTAATAATACTTATATTAAATAAAATAAAAATAAATAATATGTAAATGTAAAAACAACATAAAATAGTTTCAGCAACATGTGATGCTCTTATTCTAGACGTTATATTTGCACCACCATGTTTTCCTTGGGTGTGTATGCTATACGGAAATTTTTTTTCTTGGGTGTGTGCGCTATACGAAACAAAGGGGTACAATTTATACCAATGTAGAGTACATAGTTTCACCTTTATCATTTAAGCATGCTTTAACTTTTTCTTTCTTTTTCTGTCACACATAATTCATTTTCTCTGGCTTAAAAAATACAGTTATAATTTTCTTTTCAAAGAATATGATGGATTTTTAATTAAATTAATAGACGAATCTTTTCGTTTTAAAATTGATCAATTAAAAATATTATAATTTGAACCTTTATTTGGAATCACGATTATGGAAAAAAAAAATGTTAACACATGGGATGGGGGACACTTATAATGTGGTGCTTATGAAAAAAAAAAACATGCCTAAAAACTATTACGTTACAGTTAATTAGTAACTAAATTGGATTGATTTACTTTCATTTATTCAAATTTTATAAATTCGTATGTGGTGAATCAATTAAAATTTAATTTATAAAATCTTAATCGTATGAAAGTTTTTAATATATTTTTTACATTCCTATCAATATTTTAAAATCACAGGATTTTTTTAATATTAAATTAATCTTCTAAAATCCTAATCAATACACCCCTAAAATACATTTGAAAAAATGTTACAATTACTTATAAATTTAATATTAATATATAAATTAACTAACTTTCTTAATAATACACCCTGAGAATAAATTTGGAAAAATATTACAATTACATATAAATTTAATGTTAATAATCTATATTAATAACATATTTATCTATTTGATCCGTTGTTAGTCCGTGGTTCCCTCTTCCCCCTTCGATTCTATTCTTCTCCAAAACCCATGGCGGCGGCAGCGGCGGCGGTGGTGGTGGACGACGACGTTCTCGAATTCGCGTGGGGCAAGATGAGAGGCAAGGGAGGCAAAAAGAAGGACGTGCAGTTCTACGAGTCGTTCACCTTCGACGGCGAGGAGTACGCTCTAAACGACGTCGTGTGCCTCCAGAACGGGAGCGGGTTCGAGCAGCCGCCGCATATCGGGAAGCTGATCAAGATTTGGGAGAATCGCGACAAGTCCAGGAAGGTCAAGGTGCAGTGGTTCTTCCGCCCCGCCGAGATCCGCAAGTACTTGGACGGGATCGTGACGAAGGAGAACGAGCTTTTCCTTGCGTGCGGCGGCGACGCCGGCAAGGGCTTCGCCAATGTCAATCCTTTGGTATGTTTTGGATTCTCAACCCTTTCACTTTGTCGTCGTTTTTAGCCTAGTTTGATATTTTCATGTCGTTGTTGTTTGTAGAATTATTGGTCTGAGAAATGTTAGAAACACTGTGTTAGTCTGACACACCGATTTGGACACACTTTTTTCAATTCATTGAAATCTATTAGAAATCACTAAATTTGTAGGTTACACAATCTATTTAACACTCTATAGTGTGTGTGATTTTGCTGTAGTTTTTAAGGAATTTTAAGAGTGTGTAATTAGTGAATGCTTTGTTTAGACTCGTTATTTTGCTGTGGATTTGTGTATTTGCTTCGTGGATGTCAATCTTTGGTAAGTTTCGGTGCTTTTGGATACTAAATCTTTTCTCTGTTGTTTGAGATTTTGAGTATTGCTCATTTTTCTATAGTTTTGAGTGTTTTTATAGTGACAAAGCTTTGGTCGGATTCTGAACCTGTTCTGTGTTGTTGTTTTGAGTCATTTTGGCTAGTTTCTTTTGTCGTCGTCGTTTTGAGTATTGTTGGATATTTTTGTGTTGTCATGAATGTCTCCTTGTTGCTTGCACCAGGAAGCTATTGTTGGGAAATGCAATGTTGTTTGCATTTCTAAGGACGTTGGGAATCCACAACCGTTAGATGAAGCAAAAGTTGATTTTGTGTTCTATCGTTTCTTTGATGTTGTACAATTGAAAGTAGTGGATCACACAGATGACAAGGTATCATGTGATCTTATTCATTTGAAAGCAGTGCTGTAAAATTTCTGATTGTTTTAGTTTTAAATTAATTCTTAAAAAAAAAAAACAGTGGATTTGTAATTATCATGCTTAACATTCATTTAGAATTTCTTAATTACTCTTGTTTAAGTAATCATATAAAAGTTTGTGTTTTATGAAAGGAAGAAAAAATTACAAATTGTCTATGACAACTTTTTTCATGGTGTTTTACCACCAAAATTTGCTTGTTGAGTTGTGTTTCATGTGTTTTTGGTCTTTCTTCTTGGATTTGAACCCTTACATTGTAGCCAAAGTTTGTTGACATGTATGTCAAAATCTAATTGCCAACTTAGGCACACCACACCTCTTGTTTTTTGAAATAAGGATGTTTACCTGTCACATGGAACTACAACAACTTATGTTCTCAAAACTTTGAGTTTAGTTTAGATAGCAGTCAGTAGGAATGACAAGTCAAGTATTGAAGTAGATATTTCATGTAAAAAAACAGAGACTGAAATTGAAAAAATGTAGCTAGCAAATATGTTGATGTACAACATACATAAGTTACAGAAAATGCTTTCAAAGTAGTGTATGTATGGTTGCTAAATCTACATGATATAGTGAATTGGTCAAGGACAAACCTTCTAAGAAATAAAAATTGTGGTGATTCGAATATTTTTGCAGGGCAAGTAAAGTTTCTTCAAGGGATAAAGGATTTTCACATTGCATTTTCACATTGAAGCTCTGACAAGAAGCCAATGTGTTCTAGTGACAAGCTGTGCAGGGAATATTTCTGGGTTACCATCACTGAGTAGTAGTATTATTACTGCTGCAGCTATAGTTCAGTTAATGTTACTGTAATTATTTTATTACAAAAAAAAAAAGAATTTATTTATACCTCTCTTGCTGCTGTAATTAAGTTATATTACTGCTGCAACTTTTGATTTAGGAATTTATTTTAATAATCTGTAGACATGTAGATATGGTGTTTGGAAGGAA
Organism: Amphicarpaea edgeworthii; assembly: GCA_014843725.1. NCBI lineage: Eukaryota > Viridiplantae > Streptophyta > Magnoliopsida > Fabales > Fabaceae > Amphicarpaea > Amphicarpaea edgeworthii. Next base: position 14,311,572 of record CM026324.1, read on the forward strand.
ATTTATACAAATATCATTTTTGAACTCTCGAGTGATGAAGAATAACATTCTACAACACTAATGTAAATAAAATAAGTGGAACTAAATTCGAGGAGGAAAAAAGAATAAAAGGTTGTTAGGAAATAAAAAGGATGAGGTATACCTTGTCATTTGAGAGCAAACTATTTAATGGTTTATCAAGTAATGAATGTTTTGATACGTTATTTTAAAATTATTTCTAGAAAAAGAAAATATGAAAAAAAATGAAATTAGTCTATTTAAAATTTAAAATTATTTTTTTAATAGGTGATTAGTAAAAAAAATTTCATATAATTTTATCTAAAAGATATGAGACTTTTATAGATTAACTATTAAAGAAAACAATGTTAATTTTTAAAAAATTTTAATTCATTATTTTCTTCTTTTAAAATGAGAATATTTTTTTTATTGTTCCTAAAAGTAAAATATTGTGTCTAAACTAGTTCTTACGGAGTTAATTAGTTTTGTCCTTCGTAATAGTCTTTATTTTAGTTATAATTAGAATTATTTTTCATTTTTCTAAATAAAACTCACATAAGTAGAAAGATTATTATATTTATTTTTAGAGAAATAGAAAAATTAATAAGATTTTTTTTATCATGATATTTATAGGAAATAGTCATGTCAGTGACTAATTTTTGTCAAATATTATGAATACATATCATATAAATATTTTTTTTTAATATAATTTATTTCATATTCAAATTAAAGATTTAAACTCTTTACTTGATTAAGAAACACATATCACTATTATTTGTATTGTTGTTGGTATTTTAAAAGATGTCATAAAAGAATTCAAAATTATTGTTATTTTACACTTTTCCAAGTTCCAACGATAAGCTAATAAGATACACATTTAAATCACAAAATGAGTATAGTGAGAGATTTCTTTACATTACCGTTGACATATGAAGTATAACTACGGGACCACTTCTACAGCTGACGTATTTGGTGTTGCATTAATGCATTATGCAGTATTGGTGGATCAGCTTATCCTACTATTCAACACAATCAATCAATTTGAATATAATAATATAATAAAATTAATTTCTTATATTGAATTATTTCAAAGCACACTGATTGTGAACACAGCTTGAGGGACAGAGAGGCATACGGCTAGCAAAGGACGACTCTTTCGGCGGTCTTTACTTTGACACAACTCCTTTTCAAAGACACCCAAATACATTTTTTTTCTTATCAATTTAATATATTAATTATAATTCATAAAAATTTTAAATGAGAAGAAAAAATAAATAAGTTTTTCATGGGTTAAAATTAACTTTTACATTAGAAACTCTCTCATCTTGTATGAGAGAATTTTTACAAATTAATCCATGCAAAAACAAAATATTAACTCCTTGAGAAACTCTTTTTTTTCTTAAAAATATTTTTAGAGAAATTTATAAAAACAGACACAGAATCTTGATTAAGAACTACTCCAACTCCTGTTATACTTATTTTAAAAGTCACATATAATATGATATTTAATTAATTGTTAATGTAGATTTATTTTTATTAAAACTAGTAGTATATATATTAAAACCAAACTTCCTTTTTTTTTTTGTTACGAGTGTTACTAAGTCCAATCCCCTTATAAAACTATAAAAATCTTTGAATTTGAGTTTTGTTGATGAAAAAAAAATGTGAGAGGAAAAGTTTTTGTTCAGAGGTGGTTAACCAGAGTTCTTCGTTAAAAAATAGTCATAGAAGAATTTAGTAGATACTCTCTTCCACTAAAATAAAATAAAAAACTTTTTTTCTATTATTATTGATAAGTGGTTAATGAGTAGGAGACACTTGGTAGCTGCCATGAGGACTGGTCCACGCACCAAATGATAAGAACGCGCCGTTTGATAAAGTAAGAAGCCTTAAGCTTTCAACCAAAAAATAAATAAAATTGGTAGTTAGACGTTTGAGAGAAAAGAAAGCCACTATCCATAAAGAAAAAAGCCTAGAAAAGTGGCCAAAACAATGAACCCTACCTCACTCCTCCTAATTCCTTAATCCTCAATATATAACACCCACATATCACACTACCCACATCATAATTTCATGTGACATGTCTCATACTCTAGCTAGCAATATTGCTTTATTATAAGGTTAAGCATTCAATTGGAAACACACACACTATGCAAATAATGGATATCAAGAAGTATTGGTTATTCAGTTCAAGTTCAAGCAGCACAAGTAGTGCTATTCATCAAAGCATCAAGTTGGGTCGGAGCTACACAAAACCTCATCATCATCATCACTATGATCAGAGCAATCGTGATGGCACAAAATTACCAATATTGTGGCAAATGATTTGGAGAAAAGTGAAAAAGAAGAAAGTAGGGTTTGGGTCAATGGAGGGTATTTATGACTTGGAATCATACTCTATGAACTTTGATAATGGAAGTGGGTGGATGGAGCCTGATAATCTTCCTCGTTCCTTCTCTTCTAGGTATGCTGATCCATCTAGGATCTTACCACCTAGACATTTGTTGGATTGATTAATCATGTTTGTGAGTGTAAAAAAGAAGAAACAAGTATTTTTTTATTTTTTTTTTTTTGCTATTCTTGAGTTTGAATTCCATTTGTTTAATTTTGTTCTGTAATTGATGTGCTTCACACTTTCAACCCTTCTCCTTATCTCCATAGGTAACACATTGATCACATACTTTTGGATTTTCCCTTTGGATTTTGTAGTTTTGCAGTTTACCAAAATAGGCACATAGTTAATATATAGCTATCTCTTAATAGTTAATCTTTGGTTGGTATAGAAGTGAAATAGAGTTGAAATGGAATGAAATAATCAATAAAATAAGATGAGATTGATATGTTTACATCTTATTTTAAAGACTTTAATGCTTATGCACGTTGAGAATTTAATGTTTGACTGAAATATGTTAAATTAAAAAATAGAATTATTAAATAATATGTAAAATTTAATAAAACTTATAATTTTTAATAAATTTCAACCCATCACCATAAAAAATTTTCAAATGTTTGACTGAAATATGTTAAATTAAAAAATAGAATTATTAAATAATATGTAAAATTTAATAAAATTTTTAATTTTTAATAAATTTCAATCCATCACCATAAAAAATTTTCAAATAAAGTATATGAAAGAGTGTAGCTAGTCCTGTTATTTATCTCAATTCATTTTTATACTATTTTATTCCACTCTATCAAACACACACAAAGCTTACCAGCATATAAACTAAAATTAAATAATTTAATATCAAGCTTCTCTACCTTCCTTTGAGATCAAGAAAAGGAAGATGTTGAATGGAACTTCTCATATCCATACTCTAATAAATTCGGTAGTGGAAGATGATAAAATAAAATAAAAAGAAGGAATCTTACAGTGCCTACTTTGTTCTTTCCTTGCTATTCTTACATACAGAATCAGAACCATAGCTACTACTAGCATTGGCGTCATGAAAATTAAACTCTGCATTGTTGTGTAAAAAAAAGGGTGCATTATTAAGTTAAGAGTAATGATATATTTCCCTAGCTCATTCTCCTACAAATCTTCTTAAAACCTTTTTCTTATAACAAGTATTGAATAAAAACTAAATGAATTAATTTATTGAAAATATAAAAAACAATCGTTACTTATTATAAAATGCTAATAGGAGGATTTAAGTTCCTATTAATTTAATGGACAAGTTCTGTTTCACACACCTAAGGGAACCTTTTTTTTTATATATATATATACAATAAGGAAGATAAAAAGAAATAAATAAATGTGATAAATAATGTAATAGAAAAAATAAATAAACAAAATATATAATAAGTATATTTTTCCATCTATTATGAGAAATTATTAGTTGATTCATGATCACAACATTATCTATTATTTTGGTCAATAATTATGTCAAGACATGTGGATAATTTAATATTTAAATTGATTAAGATCCCTTGAATTATGGGATAACACCATTATACTTTATTTAGATTGTTAGAGCATCTCTCATGATAAATTTTTATGATAAATTTTTAAGAGCCTTAATTTTTGTTATTCAATTTGAAGCAATTTAATTAATTTTCTCTTAAATGGTAAGTTTTCTTGACAAGTTGTTAAATTCTTAGATATTTTCTTTTTCACTCATATATTTAATGTAAATTTAAGCAAGTAAGAGTTGTTTACATGAGCAACTCCTTCTAAGCATTCCAAAATACATGTGGGTACTAAATTAACTCCTATAATTAATTACTTTTTTTTTGTTAATCAACTCATTAAGCAACTCCTAGTATATGTTCTTAATGAACATATATTTAATTTGATGAGTATATATGTAATTATTTCCACTGTCACACTATTATTAGTCGGGACCATTAAGGATGTGCTAGTCGTAGACCATCTAATAATTTCTCATCTATCATCCCTTTCCTCATTACAGTTAAGAGGCCAACTAAAAGCTATTTTACTATAGTAGGATGAGATATGATTAAATTTAGAGAAAATAATTATTTATTTATTAAACTGATTTTTTTTCAAAATAAATGAAATTAAACATCTACTAAGTTCATTGCATGCGTCTTTTCTATCTACAACTGGATTTCTTGTTGTGCACTTTAGGTAAAATATAACTTGGATCATAATTTAGGTCAAATATAACAATATATAGTCATTTATTGAGAAGATTTATAAGAAATATATGAATAAATTACAACAAATTTAAACACGAATAATATCAAACAAATCAGTAACAACTTTTTCTATGTGTTCATTAAAACTTAAAAAAGTAAAAAAATTATTGATTCTAAAGAATACATCATTTTCTTTCCTATCTATTTTTAATAAATAATTATTTAATAAATAAATTTTTTATCAAAACTATTTATTATTAATTTTGTGTATAAAATTAGAGATAAAACCTACTATTAAAAGAAAATTAAACAAATATTAATTCAAAATCTCATTTTTTTTATTATTATCTTTTTTTCATAAAAATATAAAGGATGTGTGAGGGAAAGGGGGCTAAAGTCCTTGGTTGTCCCCCTCTAAATCCATCCTGAATGTTATGATTTCGTGTTACCAAAATGTGACATGAGAGAATCATTTTCCATCTTGACATGAGTTGCATTTAATAAGAAGATACTTACTAAACAAATAATGAAAGCTTTATCAAATTAGTGTTGGAAAACAATAATTCAAATTTGTAATTTCAGGATCTCTAGTGTACTCTTTAGATTTAAAAGACTAAATATTATCTCATAGGATTGTTTAGATTTAAAAGATATTATTGTAAATTAGGGATTGTTTCTTCATTTAATATTAGGATGTTAGGTCTATTTATGAGTGGGTAATAAAGGAGATGTGTGTCCCCAACAAGTGGTACCAGAGCTCATGGTTCATGCTGGTGATCGGAGACAAATATTGAAGAACTTGAGGAAGTTGATGCTGGATCTGTTGGATTCTCTGAAAGACCTTTATGATGAATACAAAAAGTATATTCATTATTTTTGTCATTGGTCTTTGATAGAGTAAAATAAAGAAATAAAACACTATAAATATGACGCGGAAACGTACCTCCACTTGAAGTTATTGTTATTACAAGCAAAATAAATAAACACCCAAAGCTCATAATACTGATAATACAACTCACAAAACAGAAAAAAAGAACAAGAGGAATCTTCTAACCTTAACTTTTTAGAAGGTGTGTGAATTAATGGATCAAGCTTTATATAAGCAAGACAAGGACCCCTCCATAAAACACAAAACTTTGTAAATGTTCTTTTGATTTGGCTCCTCCATCAAAAGCTAATAATTCAAAATAAAAACTTGTAATAAGTACATCAATTCTAATTATGAGTCACTTTTTTTTTAATAGCAAAGAAAACAATGTATTAAAACCCAGTACAAGTAGTATCATCATTACAGCAATATTCAAGATACACATCCAATAACCAGGACAGCATCACACATCCTATATTGACTTACCCCACCCCTTATCAGAAAACCATAACAAATGATAATAGATTCATACCACTACGAAAATTATCCCTACTAAATAATTGCACCAATATGTGTAGTCACATAACACAAACCTAAAAATGAAATTACTCATCTATATCAGACTGATCCAATCCCCAAGTTACCATTTTAATCACCAAAAAATAGTACCAACATATAAAGTTTCGCATTGGCTTCAGCCTGCAACCAATTATCACTACAATAGTAACTCCTCTGGATGTTGAGATCAATTATAGAACAAAGTAGAGAAACCATTAATCTTAGCCTTCATCCAATTCCAAGTTTTGACTATAATCAGCTCCACAACCTGATCCACATCAACCGCAACCTCTTTAAAAATAATATCATTCTTGTGGCACCATATTGACCATATAGTTGTTGCCCAAACCACCCTCAAAATCTTCTTCCTATTTGAACCTATTACAAACCCACAGTGTTGCCAAAAATGGCATTCCAAATCAGTCGGTAGCACAAAAGACATATTAATCCATGTATAGCACCTAGACAGAATTGCCGAAGTGAATTTGCAGGTTATAAACAAATGTTCTGTGTCTTCCACCTCCTCCTTACATAAACAGCAAAACTCGTCCCCGTCAAGCAACTCAATCCCTCTACATATCACGTTCAATTTCGAAGGTATTCTGTTTAGAATTGCCCTCCAAATGAAAGTCGATACTTTAGAAGGAACCTATATATCCCATATTGATGTAAGAAATTTAGATTCCAGAATTTTATCTTCAGCTTCCAAACATGTGTAAGCACTTTTTATAGAGAAAACAGTATGCAACCCATTATCTAACCATACCCACTTATCACTCACACCTCTTTGAATATTTACACCATTAATTTCCCTCTTAAGTTCTCACAATAATTGTTTTTCCCACTCAAAGAGCTCTTGCCGCCACTAAAATCCCACACCCAACAATCCCCAACCTAGTGCCCCATCTCAACTACACTCGTCCTTTTTTGATTTGATAACCCAAACAATCTCCTAAACCTATTGCACAAGATCCCACTCGAATCCCACAAATGTTCCCAGAACCCTATACCTTACCCTCACCAATGATTTTTTTTGCATAGCCCCAAAACCAACTCCCCAAGTTATCAATGTGACACACTTTCCTAATATCATGCCACCAAGGTGATTTATTAATGTTCCCACCACTAGTAAGACCACCAACACCCTTAGCTCTAATCACACATACCCATAGAGTCTCCTGTTTGTTTAAGAACCTCCACATCCATTTAGCTAGGAGGGCTTGATTGAAGCGACTGACCTTCTTCACACCTAACCCCCAAAACTGCCTTGGTTGGTACACGTGTTTCCAACTCACCCAACACATCCTCTTTTCCCCCCTCCGCGATCCCTACAAAAAACTTCTCTGAATTGTTGTGATCTTTTTAACAACTTTTCCCAACACCTTAAATAAGGATAAATAAAATAATGGAATTGAAGTGAGGACAGACTTTAGTAAGCATATTCTCTCGCCGAAAGACATAAATTTATGCTGCCAAGAACCCAACTTCTTTTCTAATTTTTCAACTATCGGATCCCATGCACCGACCCTATTTATATTACCACCCATCGGTAATCCTAGGCAAATGAATGGCACCTCCATCACCTTGCAATTAAGTATCCTGTAGCTATCATAATACTATCCAATGGGGTAGTGATCCCTATGAGACTACTCTTATGGAAATTTACCATTAACCCCGAGACCAATTCAAAGCACCACAACATACTTTTGATTGTGAGAACATTTTGAATCGATGGTTCAGCTAAAAAAAGAGCATTGTCAGCAAACTACTGAAGTAGCAGAATCGTCACCTCCCCTAACCCTACTTTGTAGCCATTAAATAACCTTTTGCACAAGCTGGCCACATTAAGTCTCCAAGTCCATTAGTAATAATAAGAAATAAGAAAAAAGAAATGTGGTAGAGGATCACCTTGTCTCAATCCTCTTTGATTCTTGAACTCCCCTGTTGAGTTACCATTCACCAACACTAACATTGACGAGGATTCCATGCAACCCTTCATCCAAGATATCCATTTATGACAAAATCCCATCTTGTGTAACATGTAATATAGAAATTTCCACCAAACAGTATCATACGCCTTCTCAAAATCAGCCTTGAAAGCAAACAACGACCTCTTCCTACTCTTGGCCTCTTGAACAACCTCATTTGCCACCACAATACAATCCATCATATTATGCCTCCCCACAAATGCCGATTGTGAATCATCAATAATTTTTGGAAGTACCTTTTTAAGTCTGAGTGATAGAACCTTGGCCAGAATTTTATAAACACAACCCACTAGTGATATTGGTCTGAACTCAGCAAGATCCTGTAGATTATCCTTCTTGGGGATCAAAGTAATGAAAGTTGAATTCACTCCCCTTGGTATTGACCCGTTTTGATGGAAATCACTCACCACCTTTAGTATATCCACCTTCAACATCTCCCAATTTGACTTAATAAACATGAAATTGTACCCATCTAGCCCAGGGCATTTCCTGCCATAACACTCCCAAACCGCCTTTTTCACCTCTTCTTCCAAAAATTGGTCAATAAGCATAATATTGTCAGATTCATATATGGAGTGAAATGTAACACCATCAAGGTTAACATTTAGCCCACTAGGTTCCTGAAATTTATTCTCAAAGTACCTATTCACTTCCTCTTTGATCTTTCTTGGTTCCTCTTCCCATCTCCCATTTATCATCAAACCTTTGACGCTATTGCATATTCTTTGCCAATTGATCAACGCATGAAAATAATGAGTGTTCGCATCCCCCTCCTTTAGCCACTTCGATCTCACCTTTTGATATAGTATTGATTCAATGTGCCTCAACGTCTTCCAAAACTCGTCTAGCAAATCACCACACTCACACATCTCTTGTATCGATAGCAGCCCTGTTTCATCCTTTATGTCCAAATCACCCACCTGTTTGATCAGATTATCTCTTTTAACTTCCAAGTCTCTGAATTGCTCCTTACTCCACACTTTGATCTTGGCTTCTAACCTTTTTCAACTTTTTTTTCAGCATGTATGCCCCCTAGCCCTCCACCTGGATCTCCTCATACGCTTGTTGTACAAACTTCTTGAAGTCTTTGTGTTCCATCCACGCATTAAGCAACCTAAAGGATTTAGGCCCCAATCTTATTGCAAGTTCTTCATGAGAATAGGGCAATGATCATAATAGCTCTTATTTAGTACTAGTTGGGTTGATCTTGCCCATTCTACTAGCCATTCATTGCTGACCAAGTATCTATTGATCCTGCTAACCGCACTACCACCACGGCTGAAACACGTAAATTTTCTACCTATCATAAGCACTTTAATCAGCTCCGCACCTTCAATAAAATCGTTAAATTCCTTCATCTCAGTTGTTTACTAGTTGCTCCTTGTATTATTTCCCCTTCTTTCTCCCCTGTCGCAACCAGGGTCATAGCGGGACGACAAAGAAAATCGATAAATAGAATCAGAGGAATTGCCACCAATGTTTATTAAGGAAAACATCGAAAAAACCTTTTTTAGAAAATAAATGGTCTTTGAAACCAAATTTGAGTTTGGGAGTCCATTACGCATAGAGAAGGTATTAGCACCTTACAACATCCGTCACAAAGACGGTTACCTTTAATTAATTAAGCAAAAATCTTTATAACTTTTTAGGTATTTATCTCACTAAAACATTACTAGAAAAGAATAATTTATTTTCTATGAAGATCAATTTTATTATAGGAAATAAGGAAAGATATTTTTTTATTTTTTATTACTATTTAATTTAGGACTCTTGAGTTGTCGCAACTCATTTATCCTAAAAAGACACTTGAAAAGATTAACAAAGGTGTACACCTAAGTCAATTCATTTTAATTTTTGAAATAATTTTTATTTAACATTATTCATTTTTAGAGAAGAAATTTTTTAAGGTTATCTAGTTGTCATAACTTGTACCTTAAAATCTCAAAATTACAAAGATGTTACATTTTTCTTCTTTTTTCTCTTTTTTTCTTCTCGCTGCTTCTTTTTCCTTTTTTTTTTTTTCTTCTCTGCAATTTCTTTTTCCTTCTTCTTTTTCTTGTGCTTGATTTGGACACTTATTGTAAAAACTGCACTTCAATTTTTAAAGAGGCTTGTAGCAGTGTAACTTGGAGAAATGAGAAAAAATTTGGGTTTCTTGCCTATTGTTATATTATTGTATATTCTTCTTCATTTTTCTTTCCCCCTTTCATTCTTTCATTTTTTTTGATGTAGCAAGATACAACTTGTGGGATAATAATAATAATGTAATTAAACAGACAAAATTGAGTGTTAACAGTTGCCCTTCTTTACTTAGATTTTACCAAATAATATGAATAATCTTAGTTTTCATTTTATTGTAGTAAAAATAAGTAAAGAAAAATAAACTTCAATTTTGTTTAACGATGATAGAAAAAGATCCACGAGATATTAAAGAAAAGAATATAAAGAACATAAAACAATGGGCACGAGGACCCGAAATGTAAAAGTAGTGGGCGTGGGGACCTGAAATATAAAAGCAATAGGTGCAGGGACCCTAAATGTAACAACAGTGGGCGCAAGGACCCAAAGTATAAAAGCAATGGACGCGGGGACTTGAAATGTAACAACAGTGGGCATAGGGACCCTAAATGTAACAACAGTGGGCGTAGGGACCCGAAATATAAAAGTAGTGGGCGTGGGGACCTGAAGTATAAAAGTAGTGGGTATAGGGACCCAAAATGTAACAAAAATGGGCATGGGGGACCTAAATTATAAAAGCAGTGGGCGTGGGGACTCGAAATGTAACAATAGTGGGCACGGGGACCCAAAATCTAAAAGTAGTAAGCATGGGGACCCTATATGTAAAAGCAGCAGGCACAAGGACCCTAAATGTAAAAGTAATAGGTGTGGGGACCCTAATTGCAAAAGTAATGGGCATAAGGACCCTAAATGTAACAATCAATGGGTGTGGGGACCCAAAGTGTATAAGTAGTGGGCACGGGGACCCGAAATATAACAACAAGAGGCGTGGATGCTTGCAACAAATTTCAAGTTTAAAAGGTAGATGTTGAAATGTATGCATGATGCAACTTGAGATGTTGTGGACATTTTTTTTTTTTTTTTTTTTTTACCCTTTGACACCCTTAAGATTCTGAGTTCCTTAAACTTCAGTGAGGAAACAAAATCAGATTTTGGTTGAAGTTTCCAAGTTGGACTTTGACTATATCATGCATCACGTTGAATCCTGTGACAATTTCCCATTACCGGTTTGTAGAGCTAGTTGAGGAATTACCATATTTCCCATGAAATTCAAGTCTATTTCATTAAAATTGTAATGCATTTTCAACATAATAGCATACTTCATTTAACATATCACATAAGGAAAATAACATAATTGAACCATGAAAAGGAATTCAGGATGAAGATATCTTATTGCTTTTAGAAAGAAATTGCAAATGTTAGAATAAGTTTGGGTGAAAACAAAATAGTTGATATATCAAAATCATCACACAAGTGACCAAACAAAAATGGCAAAGGTAATGTCTAGAGTAATAGTGTCAATTCTCATGCTTGCAACTTTGACGAGCCCTTCCACTAGCCTTTGAGAACATCAAATACTTATAACTGTTTGAGTTGCGCATGCACTTTAGCCTTCAAGGATTTGCCCCATTATCGAGTACTTCAATGTGTTTGGCTTGCCCTAGTCTCAAGTCTTTTGTTGCAGTCGTATTGAGTTGCTTTAACTTTTTCTTAGATTGCCTTCTTGTTTTTATATATATATCCCTATCTTTTGCCTAGATTTCTCTTTGCAAGTTTTCAGCCTAACAAGTTGTTCTAATTTTTGCTTAAGCTACCTTTTCAAGTTTTCAACTTAGCGAACTCTTTTTTTTTTTTAACCCTATCTTTTTCCTAAACTGCTTTTTGCGAGTTTTTAGCCTATCAGGTTGCTTTAATTTTTGCCTAAGCTACCCTTTCAAGTTTTCAGCTTAGCGAGCTCACTTTTTTTTTTTAAAGCATAATACTTCTTGACTGCATTAGAGTTTATAGGAAGGGACAAGTCTTCCTCATCCATATTTGTAAGGATCAATGCTCCTATTGAGAATGCCTTCTTTACCACATAAGGTCCTTCATAATTTGGAGTCCATTTCCCTCTATGATCCTTTTGGGTTGGTAGGATTTTCTTAAGCACTAGCTCTCCTTTTTGGAACTTTCGAGGACGAACTTTTTTTATCATGAGTTCTTTTCACTCTATTTTGGTATAACTGACCATGACACAGGGCAATCAACCTTTTTTCTTCAATGAGATTCAATTGGTCATAACGAGCTTGAACCCACTCGGCCTCTTCAAGTTTGGACTCTACTAGTACTCTCAATGAAGGAATTTCCACTTCAATAGGGAGCACGACTTCCATCCCATACACCAAAGAATATGGAGTTGCCATAGTCGAGGTGTGTACCAAAGTGCGATAACCATGCAAGGCAAAAGGAAGCATGTCATGCCAATCCTTGTATGTTATCACCATCTTTTGGACAATTTTCTTGATATTCTTGTTTGTTGCCTCTACTACGCCATTCATTTTTGGGCGATATGGTAAAGAATTGCGATGTTGAATCTTAAAGTCATTGCACAACTTTGACATTAGTTTGTTGTTCAAGTTTGTCCCATTATAAGTAATGATGTGGCTTAGCAGACCATATCGACAGATTATGTCTCTCTTGATGAACTTGACTACTACATGTCTTGTTACACTGGCATATGATGCTGCTTCAACCCATTTGGTGAAGTAATTAATCGCGACCAAGATGAAACGATGTCCGTTTGATGCCTTTAGTTCAATCAAACCAATCATATCTATCCCCCACATTGAAAACGACCATGGTGCAGCCAAGACATTTAAGGACTTTGGGGACACAAGGATATTATCAGCATAGGTTTGACACTTATGGCACTTCCTCACATGGTTGAAACAATCAGCTTCCATGATTGACCAATAATAGCCAGCTCTTTGAACCTTTCTTGACATCGCATGCCCATTTGCATGTGTTCCAAATGAACCTTCGTGGACTTCTTCCATTATCTTGACGACCTCAATTGCATCAACACATCTAAGCAATACCATGTCATGGTTTCTCTTATATAACACATCATCATTCAAGAAGAAACCCATTGTAAGTCTCCTCAAGGTTCCTTTGTCATTATCTGAAATGCCATGAGGATATTCTCTACTTTTCATGTAGCGCTTGATGTCATAAAACCATGGCTTCTCACTTGGTTCTTCTTCAATTGCCTGACAATAAGCCGGTTGATCCCAATTCTGGATCCTTATCAGTGGCACTTCTTCCTTTTGACTTATTTCAAACATTAAAGATGGAGTAGCTAAAGCATCAGCCAATTAATTATCCTCATGAGGGATATGACAAAAAGTAATTCTATCAAAGTGTTCCATTAACCCCTTGATGTAAGAGTTGTATGGGATTAGCTTCCTGTCTCGACTCTCCCACTCATCTTTTAGCTAGTGAATCACTAGTGTTGAGTCTCCATACACCTCTAAAATCTTGGTACCAAATTTAATGGCTGCTAGAACCCCCATTGCACATACTTCGTATTATACTATATTATTGGTACAATCAAAACTCAGTCTTGCAGTGAATGGGATGAATTGATTCTTGGGAGAAATTAACACTGCACCAATTCCATATCCCAATGCATTGGAAGCCCCGTCAAACAATAATGTCCATTTTTCATTTGTGGATTCCTTCTCCTCAAATAATGTCATTATGTCTTCATCTGGGAACTCGTATTGCATCGATTGATAATCTTCCATAGGATGATGAGCCAAGTACTCTACTAAAGCACTACCTTTGATTGCCTTTTGGGTGACATAAAGAATATCATATTTTGTTAGTAACACTTGCCAGCGAGCAATTCGACCGGTAAGAGCAAGCTTTTCAAATACATACTTGATCAGATCCATTTTTTAGATCAACCAAGTAGTCTAGCACAACATATATTGCCTTAACCTCTAAGTAGCCCAAGCCAAAGCACAACATGTTCGTTCCAACAAAGAGTATCTCATTTCACAATCCATGAACTTCTTGCTCAGATAATAAATGGCATGTTCCTTTCTTCCAGATGCATCATATTGCCTCAGTATGCAACCCATGGATTCTTCAAGCACTGTCAGGTACATGATTAGAGGTCTTCCTGCTACTGGTGGTACTAAGACGGGAGGTTCCCACAAGTATTGCTTGATCTTTTCAAAAGCATTTTGACAATCGTCATTCCACACCATAGTTTGATTCTTACGCAACAATTTGAAAATGGGGTTGCATGTAGCAGTTAATTGAGATATGAATCTAGCAATGTAATTCAACCTCCCCAAGAATCCGCGAACTTCCTTCTCTATACTAGGGATTGGCATCTCTTCAATTACTCACACCTTGTCAAGATCAACCTCTATACCTCTTTCGCTAACAATGAAGCCTAGCAGTTTGCTTAACTTTATGCCAAAGGTACATTTAGTAGGGTTTAATCGAAGTCTATACTTCCTTAGTCGCTTAAACAACTTTTGCAGGTTGACAAGGTATTCTTCTTCTGTGTTTGACTTGGCGATAATATCATCCATACACTTCAACCTCCTAGTGCATCATGTCATGGAACAAAGTAACCATTACCCTCTGATACATTGCCCCAACATTTTTTAATCCGAATGACATTACTTTATAGCAAAATGTTCCCCACAACGTGATGAATGTGGTCTTCTCCATAACTTCTAGTGCCATCTTGATTTGATTGTACCCGGAAAAGCCATCCATGAACGAAAAGAAAGAATGTTGGGTTGTGTTATCTACCAGTACATCAATGAGGTAATGGGAAGTCATCCTTAGGGCTAGCTCTGTTCAAGTTTCAATAGTCAACACACATCTTGACTTTCCCATCTTTTTTTGGAACGGGCACTACATTGGCAACCCACTGAGGGTACTTAGCCACTACAAGGAAACCTACATCAAACTACTTCTTAACTTCTTCTTTGATTTTTAACGACAATTCTGGTTTCATTCGTCTCAACTTTTGCTTTACTAGAGGACACTTTGGATTCAAAGGCAATCTATGCTTGACAATACTGGGGTCTAATCCAGGCATATCTTGATGTGTCCATGCAAAGATATCAACATAATCGGTTAAAAGCTTGAGCAACTAGTCTCACACATTCCCCTTTATGGTAGTACCGACTTTAATTTCTTTCTTATCAATTTCATTTCCTAGATTGAGTGTTTCAATTTCCTTCTCATGGGGCTGAATTATCTGATCCTCTTGTTCCACCAATCTTTCAAACTCAAACGGGGTTTCTAAGTCGTTAGTGCTCTCATCAGCTTGATGGACGGGATGGTCAAAATCATAGCACGAGATACTAACACCATTATTCTCAAGGTGAATATTTTCAGATTTGTAATTTCAGGGTTAACATGGAAACAAAGGAAAATAAATAAAGGTCGAGCTTATGAAAGAGAAAGGATGAGAAACAAAGAGAATAACTAGAAAGTTGCAACATGCATTTCATTCATATGATATGTCAAAATTAACATGCAAGCCCATTTTAACAAAAAGGTCATACTGAAGACATGGGCATAATTGTTGAATTAACATTACAATTACTTTGAAAGAGAATTAAAGACCACAGGAAATTCTTAGATCTTCCAGTTGTGAAGCTCTTGATGAGGGTCGCATGGGTACATAAGGTTGACATGATCATCTGCATCCTGATCTTCCTTAGTCATAGCCACTTGATCTGCATACACTAGTCCTCCGCTACGGAAGCTTCAATAAAGGTCACAAATGGGAATTCTTTCGGTCTTCGGCTCCCGATTCTTAAGGCAAGCCAACCTTTTCTCTTTCTTTTCTTCTACCAACCTTCTCTTGTTAGCTTGGGTGGGTTTATACCCCAATCCACTTCAATCCTTATTTTCAAGGAGCTTTACCAACTCCGTGATTCCCTCTAAGCTTTTTCCTAAACCAAACCATGGTTGATATCCTCCATTCAACATGACTTTTGCCACCATCATAATTGCATTTGACATTCGTGGATTCATAGGAACAAGCTCAACATAAGCAATGCTGATTATTTCTAAAGACTAAAAAGAAGTCTCAAGAGCTTCCTCAACCGCTTCAATATAACGAGCAAGGGTTGGGCTACTCGCCAGCATGTCTTCTTCACCAGAAATGATCACAAGCTTATCATCCACCACAAACTTTAACTTTTGATGCAGCGTGGAAGGAACTACTCTAGACGAATGGATCCATGGCCTGCCTAACAAACAACTGTATGCTGGCTTGATGTCCATGACTTGGAAAGTGATCCCAAAAGTGAAAGGACCAATTTGGATAGGGATATCAATCTCTCCCATAACTTCTCTACGTGATCCATCAAAAGCCCTTACAATCATAGAACTTGGCTTCATATAGGTCTCATCACAATGTAATCGATCCAACGTGGATTTGTGCATCACATTCAATGAAGATCCATTGTCAATTAAAACCCTGGCTATGATAAGATCCATACATTTCACTGAGATGTGTAGATCCTTATTATGCCCCCTCCCCTCAACTGGAACTTCATGATCTGTGAAAGTGAGGTAATTATTAGCAACAATGTTGCCAATAATACCCCCAAACTTGTCTAATGTGATGTCATGAGCCACATGTGCTTTGTTCATAATCTTCATCAACAACACCCTATGACTCTCTGAATTCATTAATAAAGACAGAAGGGACACCCTTGCCAAGGTACAATTCAATTGATCAATGAGCTTATACTCACTCTACCAAATGAACTTAAGGAATTTTGAAGCTTCTTCATGCGATACTTCTTTTTTCTTTTCTTTTTCATCATTTTTCTTTTCTTTTTCATCAACAACTTCTACCCCCATAGGCCTTTTACCTTTCCTAGACTCTTCAACAACCTCTCTTTCTTTTACTTTAAAGTTCTTCACCATGTCTTCCCTCCTTAAGTCCTCAGGAGTATAAGCTCTACCACTACGTGTCATTCCACCTAGCCCCACAATATTTGTGACAACAAATCTATTAGACCAAGAATCATCTATCTGTTGTTTATATGCCTGCACTTCCACACCATACTTCCATGGCACTGCCTTAGTATCCTTGTAAGGGAAAGGAGTTGGAATTTTTACAACGATGGGCTTAAGAACCTGAACTGGTGAAGAAGATGCATTCCTGTTGAAATGAATCACCAATGGTCTTGGTGCCCCTTGCTTCTCCTCTGATTGAGACATGAACACATCACCCTCCATATACGATTGGCTTATCTAGACTAGATTTGAGTCCATTAGACCCTACAAAAGTCACTTGAATTCATTGCACTCCTCAATGGAATGTTCCGCTCCCGGATGAAGCCCGCATACCTCTGTATCGATGACTTGACCTTTAATCATCCCAAATTCGCATAACTCTAAAAAGATCACTCTCATAGAGGTTTTGACTTTCCAAACATCCCTTACTGGTCAATTAGATTGTTCTCCGATGGCATTCACCGAGGCATTTCCATGGCTAAGAAGTGGATTATTCCCGATGTTCAGCCCTTCTTCTTTAAAACTCAATAGCCCCTTTTCTATTAAATCTTGCACTTTATGTTTTAACCCCCAACATTTTTCAATAAAATGTCCTATTGTACCCGCATGGTAATCACACATGGCATTTGGATCATAGCTTTTAGGATAAGGTGGTTGGATAGGCTTTAAAGTGAAAGAAATAATGAGAGAATTGGTTACCAAATGCGGTAAAAGCTCAAAGTAGGTCATGGGAATTGAGGCAAGTGTTCTTGGTTATTTCCTCTTTTTGTAGGAGATCATTGGTATTAGGGTATGGGGTTCTTGGCTGGTTTGTTTGAGGCATTGCCGGAGATAAGGCTTGTGGCGGTGGAGAAAAGTAGGCCATTCTAGGTTGGTAAGGTTGTGGATATGGAAGTTGGGAAGTTGTTGCTATTTGTGGGTTGTACATGGGTTGAGGTTGGTATTTAGGAATGAGAGAGGTGGGATTGTAGCTAGGCATGATGAGTGTAGGTATTATTACATTTGTTTCACCTCATTTTTTCTTATCATTGGTTGTTAGGGGTTTTCTCATGCTTGTTGATCCTATTGGCATATGAGCGATCTTCCCGCTCCTTACACCCATTTTGACCCTCTCTCCAATGACAACTAGGTCTAAGAAATTCGATGATACATTTCCAATCATCCTGTCATAGAAAGGAGATTGGAGTGTATCAATGAACATCGTGACCATTTCCCTTTTCGATAAAGGAGGTTGCACCTGAGCAACCACCCCCCCTCCAACTCTGGGCTTACTCTTTAAAAGTCTCATTCTCCCTTTTTGCCATGTTTTGCAATCGTGTTCTATTTGGAGCCATATCCACATTGTACTTGTACTGCTTCAGGAAAGCTTCTGCCAAGTCTTTCCAAGTATGTATGAGTCCTTACTCTAAGTTCATGTACCAACCTAGAGCAGCCCCTTTAAGACTTTCTTAAAAGAAATGGATAAGGAGCTTGTCATCATAAGTACACGAGGCCATCTTCCTACAGTACATTGTGAGATGATTCTTTGGGCAAGTATCTCCTTTATACTTATCAAATTCAGGGACCTTTAACTTATGAGGGATCACAACATCTGAGACTAGACATAGGTCAATGGCACTAAAGGCATAATGATCAAATCCTTCAATGGCCCTCATTCTCTCTTCCAAAATCTACAACTTTTCTTTAGATTGGGTATCTTTGGATTGTTTAAGGTGGATGACAATGGTTGGCGTCAGATTGGTGGTTTGGTGATTTGGTAGGCCTTCAAGTGGATTGGCACAAGGTACATAGGTGAAGGATTGTGGCAAAGTTTGTGGATCATTAGTTTGAAGGCTTGGATCTTGGTTTAGTGTTTGGTTTAGAGCATTTGAGGTGGAGGTGTGGGGATTGATTTCAAGATTAATGGTCACGGGTGGCATGTAACCTTGAGGTATGACATATGGTGGGTTTGCAACAGAAGTATCGTGATTAGCCTCGAGAGTACTGGTGGCCAACGGTGGTGTGTAGCCAAAAGGGAGGCCATATGGAGGAAATGGTATATGAACAGTAGGGTTGGCTTACGGCGTAAATCCTGGAGGATGTGAGGAATTACCTTGGGATCCTTCCATAGAATTCCCACTTGCACCTTTCATTGATTTTAGCATCAACAAAATCTTGTCCATTTGTTCTTTCATCTTACTCATTTCCTCCTTTAGCTCTTTGTGTTCATCTACGATTTCTTCCTTGATCTTTGTCTTGGCACGTGTCCCATAAGGGTGTCGCAAGGATGTTTTATTTGCTTCAATATTTATTTCTCGTCCTATAAAATTGTTTTATGAGTTCCTGATTAGCATGACTGAAGTTAGGATGCAACTACCCTACTTTTAGGAATGCAAGGTTATTTAGAAAATCATAAGTGGCATGACTCGCATTTGAACATTATTTTCTCAACCATTCCTTAAGATGTCACGTCTCAAGTATCAAGTCTCACAAAACATAGGATCAGGAGGTGTGTAAGTATTCCCGATTAGGCTTTTCTCAAGAACGTCGCATTCTAAGTACTAAGCCTAAGAGCAAAAAGGTTAGTATGCCGAGACCATTATAAAGAGTAAAACATCAACATCATCTTTATTGATAAGCGGAACAAAAGCGCAAAGTACAATTGACATTTTACAAGGTATATCATTCATCACTGCTAGCCATATTTTTTATCTAGCTTATCATTCTTTTACAACATTCAATGAATTCATGGATCTCAATTGGTGTTGTAAGTGGATTTATCGTCCATTTAGCTCTGCGTAAGTAATATAAGGCATTATCAAGCATTTGTTTAATTTCTAAAGCTCGACTCACAAAGTTATGTGCCCAAAACTCTTGTCACCCTTGATAATCTTTAATGACTTCATTCAATTGTTCTACTTGGTCTTTCAACTCCCTTTTCTCTTCTAACAAAACCTCATGTGATGAAACTAGGTCTTCATTCAATTGTTTCTCACTTTGGACCCTGCTTTCATACTCAAGTCATCAAGTTGTTTCCGAGTACCTTTCTCAGTTATCTTTGATTCTTCATATGCTCTCCTCCATTGCAAAGCATCAGCCTTGGCTTCATCTCGCTCTCTTCTTCGCATCGCTAGCTCAATGTTGGCAGCCTCTAAACAACTTTTTGTATTGAGTTTCTTCTCTTCTTCTACCTTAGTCCTCTTATTAGCTTGTACAACAAATTGCATCCCTTGCATACTTTCTCTTTTCGCCGCCTGGCATTCTTGATGGGATTTAGCCAATTCCTTCTTCAAGCTTTCTTTTTCTTCTTTAGATTGTGCCAATGCTATCTCTAGTCTTTCTATTTCCTCTAAACTCATGGGGGGTTCCTTCGGAATGTCTTCAATGATCAAAGCTGAACCCTTGAAGGGTAACTTGATCTCTTGAACCTTTTCCTTCAACCATTGGCTATAGCTTTTGTTTGTCACCCAACTTCCATTGCTTAGCCATTCTTCTTTTCGAACAACTTGATTCCAAGCCTACCAGACCTTACGAAGCATCCCTAAATCTTGATTTAATTCATAGACAATAAAAGGAGTCACTGCCCCTTCAATTGGAGGATTTTTTTATCAAATAACCAAACTGTCTTAAAGCTAGGATTGGATTGTAATTGATGCAACCTTTGGTTCCCATAAGTGGTACATTAAGGAAGTCCCCACAACGAAGGATTATATCAATTCTTTCTAGACCTTTTAAGCACCAAGATATTGTCCTCCCATTGAGATTTACAATGTCACGGACCCAATCATGTTTGTTTCTAATCCCTACCTAGCCAACCTTCATGTGCCTGATGAACCATATGTACAACTCGTGCAAGCAACAAATGATGGTTCCACCCTTCTTTTCGTGGCGTAAGTTAAAAGCATGATATGTATCTACCAAGACAGTTGACACTGGATTTTTACCTCTATGCTTGTAGGCTAAAAAGACATCGATTGCTGTAAAATCTATAAAATCTTCAATGTTGGGGAAGAGAACAATCCCATAAATGATGAGAGCGAGTATATCCATGAATGCATCCCACTAATCATTTTTCACCAAATGTCGTGCATGTTCCTTTAAAAACTTCCTTGAGAAACCATTAATGCCTCATTTTGTTTCTTTCTTTCTTGCCAACGTCCTCACATCAAGCTTCAAGGCTATAGCAATTGTATCTAGTGAAGGATAATGCCCCATGTATAAATAGGGCCCTTCACTCCCTAAAGGATACCCCAATATCTGTCGAAACTCTTCTAGTGTCGGGGCTAATTAGAAATCTTGAAAAGTGAAGCACCTTAAAGGAGGATCATAGAATTGTGCCAAGGCAGAGAGGGCCCATTCTTGCACATTTACTTCTAACAAGTCAAGAATGTTCCCATATTTCTTAATAAAAGTTCAACGCCAAATGACTTTTAATGTATTGCTGAGGTCTTTCAAACTCTTCACATAAGGTATTTTAACCTTCAACTGCAAGGTCTTCCTTAAGTTCGATCCCATGTTTCTTAAAAATGTTCAAATGAGTTTTATGCACTTATGACTCCTTCCAACCTGAAAATTAATGCCAAGATGGTTTCGTCCTTTTTTTAGATGGCAAAATAAAATGCATTAATTTTTTCTTACATGTAAAGTGTTTCCTATCATGCCACAATTTCTCTATTCTTTTCTTCTTCTTTTTTCAAGACAAGGTGGAATGTATGATATCTAATATGAGATAAAATGATGGATAATGTAACAAAAATAATAATAATAATAAAATCGCAGTACACCCTTTTCCACACATATGTTATGTTATTTGCAATGTTGAGAATAAAGTATTGCTCATGTTGTGTCCTATGAAGGTATTCTTAATTGTTGGAGTTTTACATCTATATAACATGTGATCCTCACTGGCAGATAGGTCTATGATTCTAAAATGGGTTCTTAGAGCCAAGGACCATATCTTAGAATATTGATCAAAACAATAGGTAAACTATAAGCGAGGCCTTCATGATAACCAAACAGGATGTACATCTTGAAGGATACCAATACTCAACCTCTTACTTGTCATAAGATACACTCAGGCCCAGGTATAAGACCTCACTCATAAATGTGTGGAAATTGTGTGAGTGAAGTGTGTGAAGGGAGCAATTCTTAAACTACCCAATCTGTAAAAACAAACAACTTACAGATAATAGAGGTTATCTATCCTATGGTAAACACAATTACAAACATTAAGTAACCAACATATAATAAAACATCCCAAAATTATATATAAAAGACATGACAAAAATAAAATAATAAAACAAGCAAGGTGAGATAAAGTATACTAAAAATTAAAATATTTGCTTAATTAATTATGATAGGCTTGACTCTCTAAAATTCCCCAGTTGAGTCGCCATATGTCGCAACCAAGGTCACGACGAGACGGCAAAGAAAATCAATAAATAAAATTAGAGGAGTCACCACCAATGTTTATTAAAGAAAATATTAGAAAAACCTTATTTAAAAAATAAATGGTCTTTGAAACCAAATTTGAGTTCGAGAGTCCATTACACGTAGGGAAGGTATTAGCACCCTACAACGTCCGTCACAAAGACGGTTACCTCTAATTAATTAAGCAAAAATCTTTATAACTTTTTAGGTATTTATCTCACTAAAACATTATTAGAAAAGAATAATTTATTTTCTATGAAGATCAATTTTATTATAGGAAATAAGGAAAGATATTATTTTTATTTTTTATTTTTTATTACTATTTAATTTAGAACTCTTGAGTTGTTACAACTCATTTATCTTAAAAAGACACTTGAAAAAATTGACAAAGGTGTACACCAAAGTCAATTCATTTTAATTTTTGAAATAATTTTTATTTAACATTATTCATTTTTAGAGAATAAATTTTTTAAGGTCATCAAGTTGTTGTAACTTGTACCTTAAAATCTCAAAATTACAAAGATGTTACATCTAAATAATCTTTTTTTTTAAAAGAAACTTATTTTTAATTTGTGAACTATTTAATTATAAAAGATTATTTTTGCCTAACTGTATTATAAAATTTGTTTTATTTTAGACATAGAGTAGCCCAAAACAAAACACGTACTCACAAGAGTAAAAAACTTGAGGGGTCTCATTCCTCATCCTCAGTAGCATTGTTCACGAAAATGAACCCTAGGAGCAGCGGCGGCGCATGCAAGAGAAGAGAAAGGGGAAAGGGGGGTGGCAATTCGGACTCCCCGGCGAAGCCATGGACGGCGATGTCGTCGCGCGTGTGGTGGTGCGCGGTTGGCGGCACTGTGGTCGCATGGCGCAGAGGGAGAGAGTGAGGTCGCGGTGGTCGATGGGTCGGGTGCGGAGGTGGTCGCGGTGCTCCCGGTGATTCGCACAATGACCGGAGCCCAAGTGTAGTTTTTCCTCTCTCTCTCTCTTTGTTTCTCTTTTTGCCTTGAACTGATTTCTCTGTTTGATTGGTTTATGCGATTGGGTTCTCTGATTTGCTTCTCTTGCTATAAACTTATGGATGGTGATTTGATTTTGTTCTTTTGGTAGTTGTGTTTATGCTTGTATTTGGGATTGGATTCAATGACTCTGGTTTTGGTGTTTTTGGTATTCATCTATGCTTATGTCTCTGATCATGCTTCTGTATCTGGCTCCGCATATGTCTCTGCTTATTTTTTAGATTTTTACAATGAATGTCTGATTCTGATTCATATCTCTTTATCACTGTTTTGAGCAAATAGATTTGAGCACATAGATTGCAAAATAGTATATTGCTTACAATCAAACATAGAAAAAGCTAATACATGAAGATTACATAAAGATTGAAAGAAAGCCAAGCTATCCTTTGCTTTATTTTACTCACTGTTGTTCTTGTTGTTCTTCCCTTTCCTCTTTTTTTTCTGCTTTATTGCTATTCTCTTTGCTATCTTCACTCTTTTTTTTTCTTCTCTACTGCTTCTTTTTCTTCCTTTTCTTCTTTTGGTATATATATGCATATATATGGGGTTTCCTTCCTAGGAGGATTTTCTTATTTAATCAATTTTAAGCATTCCTTCCTAGGAAGGTTTCCTCACTTCATCATTTCTTTTTTCCCTTGCAGCTGTAATGTTTGAAAAAATCATCACCTAGTGTTGTGCCTACATGATGATGGAGCTGTTGATGGAGTTACTAGTTGATTGATGGAGTTGCTACATTTTTCTTCTTTTTTCTCTTTTTTTCTTCTTAGCTGCTTCTTTTTCCTTCTCTTTTTCTTGTGCTTGATTTGGGCACTTATTGTAAAAATTGTACTTCAATTTTTAAAGAGGCTTGTAGCAGTGTAACTTGGAGAAATGAGAAAAAATTTGGGTTTCTTGCCTATTGTTATATTATTATGTATTCTTCTTTATTTTTCTTTCCCCTGTTCATTCATTCATTTTTTTATGTAGCAACATACAACTGGTGGGATAATAATAATAATGTAATTAAACAAACAAAATTCAGTGTTGACACCCCCTAACACTAACAGCATTAAAATCACCTACATTGACCAAATTCACAATTTTTTTATTATCATGCCATCTACCCCTGATACATATAAAACCATGTCCCACAATCTCTACAACCTCCTCCAACTTCTCTTTGCCTCACACCATTAACAAGTCCCTTGCTGAACCTGATGCCGGATTCGCTTTCCAACTGATGCCGGATTCACTTTCCAATCAATCAGATGATCACCCCAAATGGTATGCCACATTCTTGATGTTATCTCTTCCAATTTTGTTTCCTATAACAAGACTATTAGCCTCTACTTAATTCCCCCCGCCAAGCCTCTTATGTTGTAAGATATGACTTTCATGACAAACCATCCATTGCCCAACTTTCCATCACCACTTCTAACTCCGCTGCTTCTTTTTTCGCCCTTTTTTCAAAAGCTACAAATACCTCTACCATTTTCCTATTATCTTCGCCAAACATAGTCCCCAACTCTGCACCTAAGTCTTTGAGCTCCACTGCACCCCTATACCTTCCTTCAACACTTGGATCGGCTTCTTTCCTTTCCTAGGAGACAAAGTAAAGATTTCTCCAGACTTGTTATAACTCCCCTTCCTCTTGAACCTACCCTTTGATTGAGTTCTCCTCCCACTACCTAGCTTTCTACACAATTGGTTATCCTTTCGCTGGTTCCTTTCGTGTGCATTGAATGATACCGATCTCCCAACCTCACAAGTGAGCGACCTAACCAGGATGCCATTCCCCATGCTGCTATGGCATGCCTCCAATTGTAACGAGGTTTCAGATTGATGAACCCCTTAGTTGGTTTCCTTTTCAGATGTTGTTGGCCAGAGCACCCCCACAGATGCTTTTTACTCGTACATCTTGGTGGATTTCTTGTTGGTTGCTCTCTCCTCCACACTTCCTCACCTTGTGGCATACCCTTCCTGGGCCCATTATTGATTTGCTCAACACCCCCTACTATCTCTCCCACCATTGCTACATGTTTTGGGTGGTTGGTTCTTATTACACCCCTCCCCTTAACACCCTCTGGTTGCTCCACATTATTGGGCCCATACCCAACTAAACATGTCGCAGCCTCATTTGTCGATATTGGCTTAGGGCCCATTTCTCCCACTCCTTCACCCCTTTGGTCTTGGTCATACTTCTTCCCTCATCTACACCCTCGTAGAGTTGTCAAAATAGCCCATTTGGCCCAGCCCTGGCCCACACGGGCCATGATTTTAAAAGCCCACAGAGCCAAAAAACCCACAAGGCCCTACAGGTTAAGGCTAGTCCATGGGCCTTAAACTTTAACAATTTAACCTATTTTTTAAATTAATTAACTTGATCCATAAAGCAAGCCTATCTACTATATTGACTCCTTAGTCCACTCTATGAATTACCTAACTCACTTATATTATTTTAATTAACAATTAAGTAATATAAATTAACAAAAAAAAAATCAAGAACTTGATAAAAACTAAATCTCAAAAATATTAAAATTAACTATGATATAAATTCTTAACTAAGCTATATAAGATGAGTCTAAGTTATATCAAAATTATTGACTTTTTTATTTTGATGAATCAATAAGAGTTTTTCTAAATTCCATACTTTAAATACGATATAAGAAATAATTTATTATAGCTAAAATTAATTTAGAAGATTTATAAAATGAAAAAAGAAAATATAAATCTTAATAGAAGAAATATAATATAATACAATGTTTAAAAAAAAGTCTTACTACATACACTAATTAGAAGAAAAAAAAAACAAATTGGTTAAATATTGTTTAATTTTATGTTAAAGAATTGATTTTGGATCTAGAATTAATTTTAGATAAATTTTTACACTTTTAGTTTTACATTGATAAAAAAATAAAATTTATTTTGGAACCATAAATAATTACGAATTCAATCAACGATTTTATATATAATAAAAATAATCAAAACATAAATCATATAATCAATTTTAACCAAAATTAGTTCTATTCATAATTAATTTTATAAATTTCATCCAAACATCGTTACATTGCTTTTAAGATATTAAAAAAAGAAGATAATTTATGTTGTGAGTAGGGGAGCCACCGCAAACTTGGTTCCGTCCATGGTTGGCCCTCCACTGGCCCCATAGTCTTGGGGCTATGTGAAGTGGGACCATTTTTAAGTGGGGTTAGGCCTGGCCCGCAGGCTCAGGGTTATTTTGACAACTCTACACCCTCGACCTTCCCTCTCTCCCATTGACTTTCTTTTGACACACCAACCTCGATTATCTTGTCATTAACATTCCCCTTTCTCAACATCTATACCATCACACATTCCTTTTGTAACAAAATCCTTTTCCACCTCTTTTGCCCCCCTCGTATTATTTTCATCGACCACAATATTCTCGGCCCCTTTGTCCACCTTTCGTCCTGCCTCATTCATAATAGTTTGTCGCATCCTTGCATGCCTTCCTGACCAATCGCCCTCTCCCATATTACTCACGCCATCCAAGATATTTGAATTCCTCAGGTTATCCCTATCACCTCTGCCCTGCACCTCCGTCCCAGTCGGCCAACCACCATCATCTTTATACTGCTCCGATGAGTTCACCATGTAATCCTCCACTTTCACACTCATCCATGACTCATTATCAATACCGAGATTTGAAAACTCAATTTCATTAGTCGATTGAATCGCCTCAGAAAGTAGGAGTTCCTCCTGAAGTCTTACTATGAACATCCCTCCGTTAATTATGATTTTCACTTGTTGTTGAATAAATTCCATTTCAGATGTTTTGATCAGAATTCTTGCGTATTCCAATTTGGTCACTGGTGATGTTTTTGCCGCCACTTGCACATACTCCCTAAACCTTCCCCTCATTTTGCTGAAACAATCTTCATTCCATACATGGAGTGGAAGACCAAAACATCTTATCCACACCAGTCGATTACCTGATCCATCATGTTGACTCTATCATACTACAGATGAGAATATTTTTTACAGCCATTCTTCCTCCCCTTCGAAGATATCATGGAGATGATCTTTCTCCTGGCTAGATATGAGTACCCTGTCATCACCAAGGTACCACACCATGATAGTGATATACCCATCCTTCAGGAACAACTCTTGAATCTCCTCCATTTGCATCGGATCAATCATTCTACCTACCATACATTTGCTCAGCCACTTCATATGAGAATCCTCCACCATAAATTCCATACCATTCCAAACCTCCTTCCTCCTAACCAAAGACCTTCTTGGCTTCCACATCATCTTCTGACTATCACTACTTCCTTGTAGGACCTAAGCATAAGATATCTCCTGTCGAAACTTTGTTGTATGCGCCCCTACCTTCCCTCTATCCATCTCCACTTGCTAGTTACTATCCTGTTCCTTATTAGCCGCATCATTCTTACTGCCATATTTGCCATATTCACGTGAGAATTTTGGAACATAAACCATTAGTTTCATGTTACCAATCCAAATATTATCCAGCTTGACTACAAGCTTCTCGAGATCATCGATTCCTTCAAATCTTACAAAGCCAAATTGCCTCCCCTATTTTTTCTCTCCTGTTCACAATAAATAGGTCTATTGCCACACCCCACTTTCTAAAGATTTTCCACATTGCAGTCTCCCCGTGATCCTCAAGGAAGTAGGTGATGAAGAATGGTGTTAAATTCTTCTTCTCCTTTCCCTGATTCCACCATTGATACAAAGTCCCTATGATTCCCCTGGACCCTCCCCACTCTCTCTCTCTCACCCTATGTTTTTCTCTCATCTCCTCTTTCAGCTTGTTGGTGTTGTTGCAATACTAATTATGAGCACTTAATATTTAATTTCTAACATCCCTTATGTTGTAAGTCTTATAGGTGATGATGTGGAAGGTCAAGTGATGTGTTCCAATAGCGGTATAAGTAGAAACATATCATACTTTTGTGTGGAGTGGAAACGTGACAAGCATGATCAAGATTGAAGATGAAATTAGATAATTTAAGGGTGTGTATTGAATTAGGATTATTTGGGATTTTAAAAGACTTTTTTTTTTTGAAAATGTCTTGGGTATTCAATCAAGATTGTTAAATGATAAAAAAAAAATCTAATGGTATTTAATCAAGATTATTAAGATTTTTTTTAAAGGGTAACAAAATCTTATGGTATGTGATTGGGATTTTAAATAACTTAAAAAAAATCATCTAATATTCAAAATCATAAAGATTTTGAAGGATTGTATTCTTGATTAGATTTTATGGACTTTTTAGTTGATTATATAAATACCAAATCCAGCAAACAATCTCATCCAACCTCGAAAGATTTTTTCTTCTCATCACAAACTTTTTTATTTCATTCTCTCTCCTTTGGAGGTGGTGGCAGAATCTCCCACCCAATCTCTCACGTTTTGAAAGAAGTTCTAACTTAGTTGGAGTAAACAATCAAGCCAAAAGATACATGGAAACTATTGTAATGAATTTTGAAAAGATACACAACTTAATAGAAAAAAGAGAAAGTAATGTTTGGGATGCTATAAAAGAAATCCCAGATCTAGATGATACAGCTTGTTACATGATGGGTGATTTACTTAATACTAAAGCGAAGAATGACTTCCTTCATATGTCATCTGTTAAGTCCTTTTAAATCTTATGTTATAAATCCATTGAAATTCAAACTACAAATTCCTAATCACAAAAGTCTTATAAAAAAATCTTAAAAGTTTTTACATTCTTACAATGTCTTTAAAATCCACAAGACTTTTTTTATGCCAAAATAGTTTTTTAAAATTCTAATCCAATACACCCCCTAAATTAAGGAATGGATTGTGAAACAATTTAAATTTGTAATTTCAAATCTCTAGGATACTGTTTAAAATTTAAAGAATATTATCTTATTTATAGGACTATTTAGATTTAAAGATATTATTATAAATTAGGGATTTGTTTCCTTGTTTAAGATTATGATGCTAGAAGTTATTGAGATGATAAGAACCATCCGAGACTGAAGAGGGGTCACCACCCTAATTGATAGAAGGAGGTCATCTGAAGGGATGATTTCTTAGTTTGTCTAGAAAACTTGTGATGAGGAGGCTTACAAGTTTGTCTAGAAAACTTGTGATGATGAATGTTTACAAGTTTGTTCAAAGAACTTGTGTGAGGAGGTGTCATGGATGCAAGGATGAGAGTTTGAATCACATTAAACAAATTTATGGGTTTTAGTGTATTTGTTATGGTGTTGGCCCTTTTATTTTGTGTATTCTTCTCATCATTATTTATGAGTGAGTAATAAAGGAGATGTGTATTTTCGACTGCACATTGAAATTTCATCCAAAATTAGTTGTTTAGGATTGCATATACATAGCCTCTTTTCCTTTGTGTTTTTACCTTGCGATAAATACTCAAATTTTGCTTTAGGTCTGATAATTTTTTTCATTATTTTGAGTCCTTGATATATTAAATTTTTTGTCATGAATTTCTATTGCCAATTAAGTATAATATGACTCAATCTTAATGGTTGATATATGTTGGGAAGCTAGGCATATCCTTTATAACTTTTTGAAAATTATCCTTGTCATCAAAATATCCTCTCTTTTCTAATTGTTTATCCATAAATTCTCTCTCTTATTTAATTATGGGTATTTCAAGTCTAAAAATAATTAAATAGTTAATGCAATGAGAGAGAGAATGTTGGTTCTTAATAAAAGAATGTCGAGTCGACACCAATGTTTATTAAGGAAAACATTGGAAAAACTAATAAAATGGTCTTTGAAACCATATTTGAGTTCGGGAATCTATTACATATAGGGAAGGTATTAACACCTTACAACATCCATTACAAAGACGTAAGCAAAATCTTTATACTTTTTAGATATTTACCTCACTAAAACATTATGGGAAAAGAATAATTTATTTTTTATGAAGATCAATTTTATTATAAGAAAGAATGAAAGATATTATTTTTATTTTTATTTTTTATTAATATTTTAATTTAAGATTCTTGAACTGTCGCAACTCATTTATCCTAAAACATGAAAGATTAACAGAGGTGTACACCAAAACCAATCCATTTTAATTTTTGAAATGATTTTAATTTAAAATTATTTGTCCTTTGAGAAGAAATTTTTAAGGTTATCAAGTTGTCATAACTTGTACCTCAAAATTTCAAGATTAAAAAAGATGTCACATCTAAATAATTTTTTCTCTAAAAGAAAGTTATTTTTATTTTTATTTTGTTAGTTTATGAATTATTATAAAAGATTGTTTTACTTAACTATATTATAAATTTTAGTAATTATTTTTGTTATTATCATTTTTAACATGAAGAAAAATAACATTTTAAATTGATACCTACGTCTAAAACTAACGTGTGCATATGAAAATTGAAAGTTTGTGAAGAAAGAAAAAAGAAAGAGAGAAAATTAAGTTGATAATTCTATCTAGTCTGGCAAGTTAAAAAAAAAAACATTAAAATGGACCAACAGTACCAACTTGGCTTACCATGCTGCAAAACAAAAGAGAGACCAACAAACAAACAAAATAGAACGCTATGCAGCTTCCTCCTATGAAAATAAAAAAAGAGGGGAATTTTAACCTAACATTGAACATTGAGAGAGGGAGAACGTGAACGTTTGCGGTTGTGAAGACGCCACGCCATGCAGTCGCAACAACAGAGGGCGCACATGAGAGAGGAGGCGGAGGAGGGTGCGCCGACAGCGTGCACAATAGAGGGCAAGAAACGCATGGTAGTGATTGGTTCGCACGATGGCACGAGGGGTCGTGGTGGTGGCTGATTGGGAGTGAGTGAGGTGCGGAGGTGGTGTAGAGGGGTTGCAATGGTGATGGGCAGTTTGTGCGATGGCTAATCGCAGGAGTTGGACCTAGCGGCGGTGGTGGTGGTGGTAGTGATGGTTCCAACAATATGATTATGTTTGGCTTTCTCTGATTCTGTTTGGCTGATTGCACATTTTGGGTTTGGGTTTTGGAGGAGGAGGAGGGGGGGGGCAATTAATTGGTTTTTGGTCTCTATCTCTGCTTATGTCTATGTTTATGCTTCTGCTTTTATTTCTGTCTTGGCATTGCATATGCAAATTTTTTTTGATTTTGTGTTCACCATGAATGTCTTTGATTCTAATTTTAAGGCCACGTTGATTTATCAAAACAATTTATTTCAAGCTTATATCATTTTAGGGAAAGTTTGATTAATTAGTTATTCATATCTTTTTAGGGATACAATCTACTTCAGATTCATATCCTTTTTTATGGATAGTTTGATTAATTAAACACAGTATCTTCTCCTTACTGTTTGGTATATATAGACATATGATGCTTCCTTCTTAGGAAGTTTTTCCTATTTTAACAATTTTTTAAGCTTTCATTCCTAAGAGGTTTTCCCTACTTAATCATTTATGTTTTATTTGAATTTCCACCACCTAGTACTGGGCCTAGGTTTGATAGAGTTGCTACCCATGAGAATGAAGTTGCTAGTTGATGATGAAACTACTAATTGACTTTTTCTTATTTTCTCTTGTTCTTTTTTTCTGTTGCTGCTTCTTTTTTCTTGTGCTTTGAATTGACTTGGGCACTTGATTGTAAACCTGCACTTCAATATTAGAGTGGCTTGTAGCATAGTAACTTGAAGAAATGAGGAAAAAATTAGGTTTCTTGCCCAACATTGTTATTGTGCATATTTTCTTCTTTTCTCTTTTCTTTCTTCTTTTTTTCTTTTTTGATGTGGCAAGATACAACTTGTGAAATAATAATAAAAATAAAAAAGATAATTAAACAAACAAAATTGGGTGTTGACAAAGGACCAAACACTAAGGGATGGCAAAATGGGCGACCCAACCCACCGAGTCAAGCAATCAAAACAAGCTGACTCAAGTCCAACTCACATTCTTGCGGGCCTCAATTTCTTAGAACTAGCCCGGTTAGGGCAAAATTGACTATTTTAAAAATTAAAAATAAATAATAATAAAAGATTTTTTTGTAAAAAAAAATGAAAAAAAATATAATTCAAAAGATAAATTTATAATATAGAGAACAAAATTACTACTCAAAATTTTTTGACACAATTTGTTTTTCAATTATGTTACAAATCAACCTCTTCCTTTATATGATTTTTTTATTATATATTTTAATTAAATTTTGTACAATTTCTCGTTAATTATATAATATGTGTGAAGAATATGCATTGATATATATACCATTAAAGAATTCTAACATTATACATACAATCCTATAAATAAAATTTTATAACATGCATTATATTATATTATATTTATTTTATGTTGCATATATAACATGAACTTAAGGATGATTGCATTCATACAATCCTTTCCACATTAACATTTTATAACAAATTCATCAATTACGTAATTATTAATTATGTTATTTTTTTTAGTATTGAATCATTAATATAGTATTATATGATATATTATATATTTAGTTTTTAATATTAATTATTGAGCCAGCCTAAGACCCATCGAGCCAACCCAAAATTGGGTCTTATTAACCCATCGAACTAAATGAACTGTACCAAAAATATTTATTTTTATTTGAACCTCATTTTTTAAAGTTCAGTTTAACCTTAATTGTGGACCAGCCCACCAAATCGCCCCAACAAACACTACTTTTTAGTTGGTTCTTATAAATAAGACATAAGGAGTACATGTTTTGATTTATCCATTCTACATTGTTTGTTTGAGTTTTTAATTAAGTTTTTTTTAGATATTTTGAATATTCAAATAATATAAAAAAATATGCTAAATATAATTTAAGTCCTTAATATGTAATAGGAAAAAGAGGTATATTATAAATAATAAGTAATAAAAACATATTTAAATATTTTTAAAACTATGATTGAGCATCTTATTCCTATATACAATGATGGTGATTAGTACAGCCTAAATCAATTTTAAGAAAAAATATTTTATATGAAATAAATAACTATACAGTAGACATTCTTTCAACATTAATGATAAGTGATATTTTTTTTTATAAAAACAATAAAAAAATATTTTGTATATTTTTTATATTGGTAGCGTAAAACAAAAACTTTATCGGTTTACCCTTGTGAACTATATGATTGTGATTGGTTTGATCATTGGTGACCCCTAAATGTGTAAGAATAACGACATTGTTGCCTCACTTACTCAGCGAATCACGTGAAGGGAATCAAAACACAAGCAGCGCCCTCGTTTTGTTTTTGTTGTCTTTCCCTTTCCCGAATCAAATTCAATGGCGCCGCCAAATTGCCAAATCTCTTATTTTCATATATACACATAAAAAAAAAAGTTTAATGTCTATACACAAGGTACAAGCTAATTCTAAAATAGTTTTATATAAATAGTAACTTTTAATAATTTTTAATTTTAATATTATTTTTAATCCATTAAATTTCATATTTTTGTACGTTTTGAAATATAATATTTTAAAAATTTTATTTTGATATTTTAAAGTATGTTTTAATATATAATATTTTAGTTATATTTTAATACATAATATTTTACTAATAAACATAAACAAAAATAAATCAGGAATCTTGAAATGTATCAAAATATAACTAAAACATAATTTAAAGTATCAAAATATAATTAAAACATAATTTAAAATATCAAAATAAAATTTTTAAAACAATGTACTAAAATAAAACTTAAAATATCAAAATAAAACTTTTAAAATATCATATACTAAAATGTAAAAAATTTGAAACTTAATAAATTAAAAATAAAATTAAATCTAACTTTTAAAATAATTTTATTAAAATTAACTAATTTACTATAAATGATGTTGTAACTAATTAATGATGTAAAATTATGTTACATCATCCATATTTCAATATTTTTCTTTAAAAAAAATATAAAAATTTAATGTTTATGATGATCGATTATATAAAATAATTTTATAATTTCACTCTATACAAAATTCAATATGTAATTATTTAAAAAAAAAATCAATATGTGATTCACGTAGTTTATTATTTTTCTCAAAAAAGATAAAGAAAAATAAAAAATAACAGCGTGCAATCCACGCGTACTCCACGAGCTCCGTATATATATCGGAGTGCCCGTGACTGCCATCGTTTCGGTCAACAACTGTCGTTTAATTTAAAGATGCAGAGTCTGCAACAGAAGGCTTCTGACTGGAGCGGAGTTGCCTCCGACGACGCTTTCGCCATAGACGACACCAATCTCTTCCAGAAACTCGGCCTTCAAACCTTCGTTAACCTCTCCACCAATTTCTACAACAGGTAGTGTACCAATCAATCAACGTTTCTTTTTTCTTTTTCTTTTTTTTAATGTTTTTGGGTTTGAATTTGAGGAATAGGGTTTACGATGACGAGGAAGAGTGGTTTCGTTCAATATTCGCGAGTTCTGAGAAAGAGAATGCCATTCAAAACCAATACGAGTTCTTCGTGCAACGAATGGGTGGTCCTCCTCTCTTCTCTCAGAGAAGAGGTAGGTTTTGTTCTTCTTCACTTCATTGCTGCCGACTCTAAATATTTTAGTAAATAGTGAAAATTGTAACATCAGTTATATTAGTGCCTCCTGCTTTTTTAAGCATTATAGTGATCTCTCTTGTAGGGTGTTAGTGTAATATATAAGCAGGGGACGACGGATTCAGGAACTTAAGAGGGGCTAAAAAAAATTTTACAAAAATTGAAGATAAATTTAAAAAAATAAAAATTTAATGTAAAATTTATATAAAAAAAAAAAAAAAGATAAAAAATGGGTATTAAATTTGTCAATTTTTAAAAAATTGAGAGTAAATTCTGTAATCATGTAATTTAAGAGTAAAATTTATAAGATTTTAAAAAATTATAGATAAAAAATGTCAAATTAATTTATTAAAAATAAAACTTACAAAAAATAAATAAATAAATGTAATGAAACTAAATATTTAGTAGATATAAAATTAAGATATGATCTATTAATAAAAAAATTTAAATAAATATTAACTTAAAAATCCATTTTTTAATAATTTTTTTTATTAATATTTTTTTATTTTTTATATATATATATTAACAAAGGGAAGGGGAGGAGGGGGGCTGAAGCCCCTGCCCCCCTTAAATCCGTCTCTAATATAAGGGAGTGTGGTTAGCGTAGGAATAGAAAGAAAAAAAAAAAGTGGTGTTATGTGTAATTTAAAAAAAAAAAAAGGTTCAGGGGATGGAATGTAGCTTGCTAAAAAAAAGATGCATTTGATTTGATTCTTTGAAGTGCGTGTTTGGATGAGCTTTGGTAAAATTGATTTTGAGGTGACGTGATTTATGTTTTGATGTTTGTATTATAAAAAGTTAAGAGTAATATTAAGTATAAAATTTTGCATCCAGTGCAAAAGCTACTCTCAACAGCAATAACTCAAACTCAAGTTTGTTCACTGAACTACGCTGAGTAAAATGTGTTAAACATGTTGGTCAAAACTAAAATCAAGTTTGACCGACTCTAAACTCAAGTTTACTGAATAGTGTAGCTAGCTAGTGGAACATTTTCAGTGAATTTAGAAAATTTGTGAACTCATTAGTCCTCTGGATTAAATTCTTCAAGGATGGTCTCCTTGTGTGGTTCTGGTCTTTGTAATATGGTTTTGGGGTTAATTTCACATTATTTGAGGAATGTGTTGCTCTTCACAGAATGCTGAGGGAGAATGCATGAGAGAAGATAATAATTCCAAGTGATGTTGATGTTCTGTCTATACGTGCTTACTACTGATAGGATGCCGGTTCCTGTGCCTGTGCTATTGCTATCATCATGATGTTGTCTAAGCAAAATGTGTAGGGTGGATAGTAATCACCTTGCCAGTTGCCACATAGTAGCACTGGTTAGTGGTTACTGGTTACTAAAAGAGTTAGATTAACCTGTGCAAATTGAAAATTTAGAGTACTGAAGCAAAAGAATGTATGAAAATTACAAAGGATTCTTGTAGTGAAGTTCACTCTCAGCCTATAGGATAGAACCTCAGTAGTATAGTGTTATTAAATCTCAAAAAGAATAAACAATACCTCAGAAAAAGGAAAAACCACCGGAGCACTATGCTCCTAAAGAATTTTTAGAGAGAGAATCCTACCCCCAAAATATTCACAATATACTTGCATACCTCACACTGACCCTCCACTCTCCCTTAATAATCCCTCTTTCATAACTAACTAATCAACATCAGCACCCTTCATGTTGGATATCCCAGCAGCTATCTTATGGAATATAGTGTGTTTGCTTTGTAGTTGCATCCAACGCAACCAGCTTTCAGGCCAAAGCTTCCCCACACTTGCTTTGGAAAGTGTAATTTTCCAGTTGAACGTGATACAACTTCATATCCAAACATAGCTATACCTTCCAAATCTTGGGCTTTGGGCTAGGTTTCAAAAGCTGATCCATCTCTTGATCCTTTGGGTCTCTAATCTCTATCAATACCTTCTTCTGTAAAAACAGGCTTGTCCTCTAAGGCTAAAGTAGGGAAATTGACTCTTGAGAGAATATTCTTCCCCCCCCCCCATGTTGCATCTTCATCAGTTAAGTCTATCCACTTCACCAAGAACACTTTCTGCTGCTGCCCTTGTACCGGTTTAGTTTGAACACCCAATAGTTTTTTTCCGGTTCAATAACATCATCAGCTGCAAGGTCACTAGGCATATTAGATTCAACGGGGGTACTAAATACCCTAAAATTTAGGGTGACTTGGTGCAGTTGGATCCTACTTAATGGGGGTTTTGGAGGTTGGAAGAACGCAATCTTATCAACGGTGAGACTATCTCCATGATTCAGCCTGTACTCTGATTATCTTGAGAAAAGTATTTAGTGCCAATGGCTTGTCCTATTTAATTTCCCCTTCCCTTGGGAAAAGATGATGGGGCAACTTCCTAACTGGTATTTAGGAATGTAATTGGATCTTCTATTGTTCAATAACTTGATATAATCCTATTAGAGAAAGAGAAATACGAATGATTTTGAATGTAACTACAATATTGGATCATCCTACAACCACTCATGGTGGTTTCGTTGCATGGTAAAATTTCTTTCTTTGCCAACCAAGACAGGATCCAAAACCATTGGGAATAAAGCTAATCTTGATGAATTTTAACACCTTGTTGAGTGAGGTGAGGTACTAATTAAAATGTTTACAGGATTATGAATAAGTTTCTGTACTAATAATATCCATTTACATTTTCATCCATTGATTTATAGTTTTATACCATGTTCTTCGCCATAGTATTTAATGGTGTGGTTAAATCTTGGGTTTTCAAGCCAAAATTATATTGTTGGAATTTAAAATTGAATGCTATATGTTTTCTGCACTGATCTTGAAGAGGGGAAAGCTTGTTTGACTCAGCTCATTAAAAAACATATGGGCTGTTTTTCACATCAAATTGGAAAGAAAAAAACGTGAAAGCTACTTAGTAGCTTCAAGCCTGATGTGATTCACCTGATAAAAAACAAACACTATTCTTTGAATCACCTTGTAACTTAAAAGTTTTGAGTACTGAACCTTGGTTCCTTTCTTGATGTTTGGCAGGGCATCCTGCTCTGATTGCTCGACATCGGCCATTTCCTGTAACACATCAAGCTGCAGAGAGGTGGCTACATCACATGCAGCAAGCATTGGACAGTACCCCAGATATAGATGATGACTCAAAGACCAAAATGATGAACTTTTTCAGGTTTGTTTTTCTGGCCCAAAGTCTCACTCATTCCTGGCAAATGGTACTTTGATAACGTTGATGTTGTTACTCGTTTTTCAGGCACACTGCATATTTTTTGGTGGTCGCTGGAGATGAGCTAAAGAATCCAAGCCAACAACAGATTCCATGCAAACATGCAGCAGCAGCCAAAAGGGACGATTCATGATTTCATAAAACTGTTTCAATTGATTTTCTCTTAATTATTTCCTTAATCTCCTTGACTCCTTTTCCTTATAACTTAGTATCAAAGAGAGATCAGAAGAATTGTCTTATTAAGTATTTGACAGATGAAAAGGATGTCACATTACACACATGCCAAACTCTAGTAAGATGAGGTTGATGATTGTAACCTTAGAATCGATAAAATGCACTGAGAAAATACAAAAAAGCAATATTGAACTGCCTTTAAATTGTACTTTCTAAACACTTGGCTGGTCTGGTGGTCCTCAATCTGAGAAGTTTTTATGATTTTTCCTTGAATTTATTCTAGTATAATTTTTACTTTCCAAACTTTTGAAATTATTATTGGTTGATCCTAAAACTAGACTAATTGTTGTTTGTCTGGGTAACCGTTTGCCACGGTGCACCCTTGGACGTGCATAGAATTTCATAAAACTGACTAACCAAACACGCACTAAGTAAGCCAGTTTAGCCCAACCGGAATTGGGGTGACTGCTTAACTCTAAGGAATCGATTCTTTTCAAAATCGTTCAAACTAGTGTAAAATTAATGAAAACCAGTAAAATTTGATCACATATCCATGCAGTGAAATTTATTTGAAGCAACGTATTTTTTAAATTGCTTAATATTTAATTTGGTCATTTTGGGTTTGTTTCATACACTTTATTTTTGCTTTGTGCACTACTTTTTGTTGTTTGTACCTCCATAAATTCCAAACGAACAACATGTGGATTTTGAATGGGGTTTTGATGAAGACACAGAAATAATTATGGTTTCGGTTCTTCTTTCATGAAACAAATTGAGAAGAATAAAAATACCAAAATTATAAAGAATTGAGAACGGCTTAGGTGTTTTTCTTTTTCACACAGCAACCCAACTCCGAAATGATGAATAATTGAAATTTGTATGTTTTTTTCCTACATTAAACCATTAGTGATAGAGATAAGAAAGGGGACATACAAAAGGGAAGAGATTTTGATGCCATTGAAAGTGTATCCATTGTGGAAACAACAATCATCATACGCCAATAATCCGTATATGTCATTTTCTTAGCATCTTAACCATCCAATGGGTGATTTAATTATTTTACAAAGTGTTATTTTTGAATCTGATTGCAAGGTGCTGGTTGATCAGGTGCAGGGCTCAAGTAATATTATTAAGGAATGTTGGATGATTATCCAATCCATTAGGAATATTCTTAAGGTCTATAATAATTTCAGAGTAGTTTTTGTAAGAAGAACTGAAAATTTAGTGGCTCATACAATTGCTAGATGCTCTTTAGAGAATCTTGAAAATTTCCTTTTCCAATATCCACCTGCTTGTATTTTGAAATGGAAATTGTATGATTCTCTTTTTGTAAAAATAAAAAATAAAAACTATTCATCAACAACTTCAGTTATAAAAAAAAGTTAATTAATTTAATCTTTATGAGTCAATTATGAAAGACCAACCTCTTTTTATTCTATTTTAAATTTGAAGTGTGTGACAAGTAGCATAGCAAGCACGACTATTGTTAGCGACGTAGATAGAGTAAGGGTTTTTCTTTGCTTCTTCATGACAAATGCACGCCAACTACTTCACCATTAACGTCAACGAAGTCGTTGCGAAATATATGTAACCTAAATAAACTAAGGTAATCTTGACGTAAATATATTAAACAACACGTTTGTTATCTTGTCAATTACACAATTGGATCTTGATAGTTTTAGATATAGATACTAATTATATGTAATTCATTCATTGATATTGTAATAGTTTTTTTCTGCCACATTGAGTTAATCTTTAAATGAATGGATGATAATTCTCCATTTGTATTTTTTTTTTTCACGTGTCAGAGATCATACATGTTCCTTTAACTTATTGGACTAAAAACTAATCATATTTTCTGTGGTTGTTATTAGTTTAAATAAAAATGTAATTGTATATGATATATAGATTTTTCCATTAAATATATCATTTTATGAAATTTTGTTAACTCTATAAAATTCTTTTATATATATATATATATATATATATATATATATATATATATAATTGTGATTATTGATTTATAACTATATATGATTGAATGGATAGTTGCAAAGTCCAATTACATGTTGACAGAGAAGCTATAACAATGTCTGTTTGTGTTTCATAACTAGCAGAAATTTCAATATTTGGCACTTTGTCTAATTATTTGAACAAAGTAAAATAATAAAAAGTAATCTGAGTTTATCCAAACTTGAAACCTTTCTTGTAACATATTACTAATCGTGTGCGAAACAAGACAAAATAGACAGTGCGCATACAAATCTTTGATACGAAAATTTGTTAGATTCTTTTCTTTTCTTTTTTATAATAAAGGGGAATAAAAGTTAAAATCTAAAAATTACGAAAAACACAATAGAAGAAATTAAAATCCGCCAATAAACAATGTACAAAGGAAGAAACAAACTCAAAAATCTTCACTTGTCCCT
This sequence comes from Amphicarpaea edgeworthii, assembly GCA_014843725.1. NCBI lineage: Eukaryota > Viridiplantae > Streptophyta > Magnoliopsida > Fabales > Fabaceae > Amphicarpaea > Amphicarpaea edgeworthii. Next base: position 14,352,382 of record CM026324.1, read on the forward strand.
CAAGAGAGTAACCAAAGTTAACTAGTAAATAACTCAACGAATTCGTACATTGGGTGGTTTATGAGATCCTACTGTGTTTACATATATGAAATGATCTATTTAATTAAAGAATAATATTCGATTCTCATTATGTAAAAAAAAAATAAAAAATTAGGTCAATAAGAATCACGTATTACTAGAATTAAAATCATTAGTCTCTAATTTAATGGATTGAAGACCATTAATAATCTCTTGCATTAGACACAAAATATTTCTTGCCATTCCCAACAATCATCCCAATTCTTTGGACAAGATTATAAGCATCAATTTTGTTTAGATAGTGTCTAAAATCCTTAAAATTTATCAAACTTTAGGTTCTTTAAATCTCCTGAACCTCGCTAATTAAGGTTCACTTCAATCTTGGCCTTAGCTTTCTTAAAAGTTAAGTTGGTCTATTTTATTTTTTTTTTCCTTCAGTGGTGTATCAATCCTCTAGAAAGCATATGCATGAAGAGTTAATGATATATATATAGGTGTGTAATCTTAAGAGGCCAAGAACAAAATGCATGCATGGAGCTTAAATTTTTTAATATGCATTTTTGTTATGTAGTTTAAAGAATGTTGGCCAAATAAATACAATTTTGAAGTGAATAGAACAAATTAGGACTCTTACATAGTCATGCTTCGACCCTGTCTTCCTCTACTTGCTTATCTTATATACACGTTAATTTAGACGAGTTCAAAGATATTTGTGACTCGAACAAAAGTCTTAATTAATATATATAATATTATAATCAAGTTTAGAAATTAAATTTTGATATATAAACTGATATGTTTTATTTTATAAAGTTTATGGTATTGTATACTTCTATAATTAGTACTAATCTCTCGGTTCCTATTTATTTATGAGATCCAAGTTTGAAGGGATACTTATTCTTTTTTATAAGATTCAATATGTAAAATTTCTTGTATGAATTATTTTTAAATTAAAAATATCCTTAATTAAATAATGAGAGAAAATGTATTGACAAATTATTTGAAAAAAAAGGATTATAATAACAAAGATAGTTTAGAAAAAATATATATATAATTTTAAGGCAAATTTATTACTATTAACTAAATTAACACTTTTTTTAATCTTTGATGAAAGTAAGTAATTGGATTTTATATATAGGAACGGATGAGTATGTTATACAATAAAACATAAGAGAATAAAGATATTGCAAAAAAAATTTACGCTTTCAGTGCACTATTATTCTCAAAACTTAATACATGTGACATTAAGAAATTTTACTATGCAAGAAATATATTCAGTTGCTGGACTATACAAAACTTTCAACATTTTCTGGTTTTCAAAAACATGTCTTTCTTGGAACAGAACATAGGACGACAAGGTCAAGGTAGTCATTTTAATTCAATTAGTCTAGGTATATATCTTTCTTGGAAATCACAGCTGTTCAATGCAACTAGAAGGTAAAACAAAAAACCCACGTTTGGTTAAAGCTTCACAAACACACTTGTCCCTATTTTCTTCAATGACTTTATACTTAAATTCTTTAAGTACTTCTCATGCATGGTAGTGATTACTAATTTGAAAGCTCATGTCCCTCTTATTGATCTCTTCTACACTTGGAAACCAATTGTAGTAACTAGTAACCCTCAAGTTAGTGTTTCTTGTGAATAACCTTGCTCATATAAAGCATCAAACCTTGAATTGAAGAAAAAGTTTTTCTCTCCATGCAAGTAAGCAACCTAATAGTCATTATATATTCATATAGATCCAATAATTGATATATATTTCAATTATTATTACTTCCTAATTTGTTTTTGAATAGGGGATTTCTATATAAAATCAGAGCGCTTTCTAGCTATAGTTTAGTTTTCTTTAGCCTTTTGTACAGCTTTTAATTTGTAAAAAAAAAAACTCTTATAATTTGCAACATTTGAAGCTCTTAAAGCAATTAACTTGTACATCATGTCATCACTTTTTGTGTGTTGTAGAAGGACAAGGAAGTTGTTATTAGCAAAGAGGGTAATAAGGATATTATTGAAATGGAAGGGACTCATCATGATCATGATGATGAGAAGGAGGAAACCCTACCACCAGGATTTAGGTTTCATCCCACCGATGAAGAACTCATCTCTTACTATCTCACAAACAAGATTTCAGATTCTAATTTCACAGGGAAAGCAATAGGTGATGTAGATCTCAACAAATGCGAGCCATGGGAGCTTCCGGGTATTCAATTTATCTTACATAAAATAGTGTTTTTTGTTTAATTGATTAAGATTCATACATGAGGAATGTTAGTAATATTCTCTTTCAAATATTTTTCTATTATGATTAGTTTAAATTTGATCTCACGTATTATTTATTATTTATTATTTATGAATATTGATCAATATTGATCATCCGTACTACAAGTATATACCTGCAAAAATTTATTGGATTTTGCACTTTTCATTTCGATCCTTTGCATATCTCATTATCAAGAAATTAAAGATCCATCCTAACTATATATATTTGCTTAATTTGTTTATGAAATTTAGTACTTATATATAGATCTTGGTCTAATTTCCATACATGCTGTTCTGAAAATAGTCAACGCCATGTATCTAGGGTTTCTCTACTATATATACTAGCTAGTATAAGATATCATACCTTTTTCACAAGCAAGTCATTTTTTTGATTCACCTATTCCAATATTTTCATCATATTATAATATAACTAATTCATCTAATATTTTTTTCATAAGATTTATATGTACGTTTGTCTTGTGATATGGTTTAAGATTTAAGTACTATATATTTAATTTGATTGCCTCCTCCATTATATCTAAAGCAAATTGTTTTCCACATATTAAACATTTTTGACCAATTATTTAATGATAAATGTTAAGATGACTCTTTTGTTTTCCATGAGATTCATTGAAAATCATCACTTTTATGAATTTCATCATTTTAATTCATAAAAGATAAATATTACTTGTTAATTGTTAGTCAAAAATTCAAACTCAATAGTTATTATATCTTTCTTTCTTTTCTTACCATCAAACCAATCTTATAACTCCTATTTTAACATTCCTCTTAATTAATATCGATTTTCTCTATTAAATTTTATACAATGTTGTGTGTGAAATATGAAATAGGGAAGGCGAAAATGGGGAAAAAAGAATGGTACTTCTTCAGTCAAAGAGATCGTAAGTACCCAACGGGTGTGAGAACCAACAGAGCAACGAACACTGGCTACTGGAAAACCACAGGGAAAGACAAGGAGATCTTCAACAGTAGTAATGCTGCTACATCATCATCGGAGTTGGTTGGTTTGAAGAAGACTTTGGTTTTCTACAAAGGTAGGGCTCCCAGAGGAGAGAAAAGCAACTGGGTCATGCATGAATACCGCATTCTTCCTAGATCAACCTTCAGAACCAACAACAAGGTATAAAATAAGATAGAGTTTAATAATGATATACTCATGATAATATAAAATATATTATTATTCATCACTTTTCAATAATAATATATAAGAAATGTACAGCAAGGATTCTATCTTTTAAATACTCTATATCATTTAAGAATTATCTCATTAAAATTAGTGATTTCTAATATAGCACACTACATATACAGCAGGATGAATGGGTGGTTTGCCGTGTGTTCCGCAAGAGTGCTGGTGCAAAAAAGTTCCCAACTTCCAACAACCACACCAGAGCCTTGAATATTCCCTATAATGATCTTGAAGTTTCATGCCCTAGCATTAACAATGTGCCACCACCGAATCCAATGATGCACCACCTTGCAGCAGATCCTGCTGCTGCTGCTGCTCAATATTTCCACCTTTATGGAAGATACATGATGATGAGCCCTTCAGATCAGGTAGCTGAAGTCACAAGGGTCTTCAGTAGTAGCAGAGGTGGTGGATCATCCACAAGCTCTGTGAATAATGTTATGAACATGAACGTGAACATGAACCTACCAATTGCAATGCAGTACTCTCATTTTAACAACAACCCAGTGGCAGGAGAAGCAAAAGGGTTCAGCATTTCTGGCCTTAATTTGAATCTGGGAGGAGCTGGAGGAACAGTTGCCACTACCACCACACAAGCATCACAACCCCTTTTGAGGCCAATGATGCCACCATCTCCTGCTCACACTCACACAATGGCTCAAGTACTGCATCATGATTTCATCACTTCCAACATGATGACACCACCCAATGTTAATGCTCTTGCTGCAAACAATGTCGTAGGGTATAGTACTGCAGATATGAGCAGTGCAAATTCTCATGGCAATAGGTACATGGGCGTGGACCATTGCATGGATCTTGACAATTACTGGCCTTCCTCTTATTAAATATTGGACATCTCGGTGCACACTATTATGAAAGTACTTTTATGAGAAAAAAAATATGAAAAAATAAAATAAAATTAATTTTTTTAAAAGTTAAAATTGTCCTTTTTATAGTCAATTAGTAAAAGTTATTTTATATAACTTCATTTAAAAGATGTGAAACTTTAAATTAATTATTGGAGAAGATAATTTTAATTTTTAGAGAAATTAATTTTATTATTTTTTTCATATTTTTATCTCTAAAAGTATTTTTAAAATAATATTTTCAAATAAGTTTATAATATTTTTTTTAAGAAAATAATACATATATACTCTACTTAAATCATCAATATGATATGATGTGACATAATTGATAGATAACATTATCCTATGTTATCACTTGATAAGATTTCAATTTTAAGTTATAAAAATCTTAATAGTTTGAGGGAGAGATTACTACCTAGTTCCTGTTTGAGAGATATTTGGATTCATTAAAGAATGTATATAGTACTGGAACTATAGTTGGACCATGTGTTTATGCTTTTCCAAGTGTTTTTAATTAGTCTCATATCCAGGTAAAAATACTTTGCAACACAAGATTTGTTCCATATTTGCTAAGAAACTTTCTTTCATGTTCTTAATGTTTATTAATTGCTCTCTTAGTTGATGCTTGATAACCACTATATATATAAACATCATGCTTGTGATTTTAGCTTCTCATTTCTTTAAAATTTTAATAACACAAGTATAAACAACTAAAATTGTATTATAAGACTTTTGTCAATAATACTTTAATTTTTGTGGTGACATTTAAAAAGATGAAAGTTAAAAAGCAGGTTGAACTTTTAAGAGAAGGAAAGTTGAGTTTTTAAATAAGGGAATGACTATAATTTAAGTATCATTTAGGAAAAGCTTATTTTTCTTATTTTTTAAAATGTTATTCCAACCTTGTTAATTGATTGCTTGGTTATGAATGAGATGATGAGTTTTCTTTCTTAAATGACTATTCAAACATGAGAGTTGTGAGGGAAATTCTAAATTCTAAAATTTCTTATCATTATTAATTCTAAAATGTTGAAACATAAGTAACAACTTAAAATTTTATTATTTTAATTATTTAATTAGAGTTATTTTATTATTAATTATTCTTATCGTATCTGATAATAAAATCATTTTTTTCTTTTACTTTTTTTTTTTTTCTTTCTTCAACTCCCCCTAGTCATTTTTCTTCTTCTGCAGAATTCCGCAAGTTCCAAAGAGGCGGTCAACAACCTTCCTTTGTCACGGACAATCACAATGTTGCTATTAAGACATGATGCCGCCATAACCGACCACAACGCCACTGCACACAAGCATGTTGTCGCTGCACACGACCACATCGTTGTTGTGCACGACCACAAGCAAGGCTTCCTATAGTGACGTTCCCCTTCATTCGAATTACACAACCCATACTGGATCTTGAGATTGAGAGCACGATTCATTCACAACAAAAAAAGAAAAACAAGAAAGTGCATAAACAATATATCTAACTCGCGGTGGCACGAATGAGTAGACGCGGTACTTCATCGGAGCGGTGTAAGCAGGAGAATGAGAAAGAAACAAGCGAGAGAAAAATTGGGTAAGAAACAAAAAAATAAATGGAAAGAAGAAAAGAGTTGAGGAGAAAGGAACCGACAGACACAAAGATAATGTCCCGTTTATTTAATAAAATAATTATTTATTTTAATAAAATAAGTAATTATTTATATTTTTAATATGTTTTTCTTGATTATTTTTGTTTAAAATAAGTTATTTTTTTATTTATTTATAAAATAATTAATTATCTAATAAATATTTTTTATAATTTTAAACAAATTAATCGAATATCTTAATTTTTGGACATGTAAAATCAAGGTTTAAAATAGTATAATTGACTATAACAATTTTAATTAAAAAAAAGAATTTCAACTTTTTTTTGATAGGCAAAAAAAAAACAACAAGAGTTGAACTTAGTAAATATATAAATATATTTAGCAAGAGTCCATCATATCAATTCAAAATCAAAATATTGGACAAACATAAGCAAATCAATTGTTTTTTTTTTCTAAATCCGATAGATTAATTTCATTAGTTGTTGTATGTAACTTTGTTGACGTAAGAAAATTTTGTGTACAATATGAGATATCCCTACTAAATAAATCATTTCTCGTATATGAATACAATAGAGTATTACACCATCTTTGGATCCTATTAGTAATATAAGCCTGTTTTCATAATGATAACAAAATATAAGCTTATCAAATTAAATCCCATTAATTAAATTTTATGCATTGATAAGAAGGTTAGGTCAACTTCGAATAACTACCATATTGTTTTTATTTTATATTAAAAATTCCATAGTGCATATTTTAAGCATAATTATATGTTTAGTTAGTTCGAGAATATCTTGCTGGTGATGGAGACATCTCCTTTCTAGCGGATGGTCCTAGTTCAATCTTGTTCCCTCCCCCAATTTGGCAATTTTCAGTTCACATAATATTGTTAATTAAAATAAAATTAAAGAATTCAAGAAACATATTTAAATTAAATTCCTCGCTAGCTGACTTATAAAATTATATAATGTAAAGACCGAAGGAATAGAATTCAAAATTGAACTCATAAAAAATCAACTATTAGAATCTATTTTCGTTTACTTGTCAAACTACTAGCAAACTTGAATTCAACGGTTGAAAAATATTTATGATGTTAGTGATTCAAATCTACAAAATAAAAATTTATAATATAAATATTTTACAAAATGTTTAAGAAATTATTATTTTTTCAAAAAAGAAATACTAAACCATATTATTGTTTAAAATACATTTTTAATAAAATATTTCTTTAAAAGGACACAAACAAATGAGTTATGAATTGAGCTATATAATATTTTTGTTTATTTAACGGAAATTTATACCGAAAAAAGAAACAAAAGTGGTAAACTATAAGTGGATCGACGTAGGACTTTCATGATCCAGAATTAGGATTCCAAAGAAGTTCTTTTTTACCAAATTAAGTGTGTATTTAATTAAGATTTCTTTGGATTTTAAAATATATTTTTTTTTAAAAAAAATTGTAGTATTTAATGAAGACTTTTTACTTATAAAAGAAGTCTTGTTATTATATTCAATCAAAACTTTTAAAGACTTTTTAAATAGTAAGATGAAATATGTTGATATTCGATTAAGATTTTTTATATATGATAAAAAAAAATTTTAATATTTAAAAGTACTCAAATTTTAATAGATTTTTTTTTAAATATTGATTAAATAGATCTCATGAGACTTTTTTTTATTTGGAATTTCATCAAACAATCACACCCATCAAACAATTTCACCAAAATCCTTAGGATTTAATCAGACTTTTTTTATTTCTTGTCAAACTTTTTTTTTTTTTTTATCCCATCTAGCCCATTATTTCTTCATTGAAAACGGTTATAATTTCTTTGAAAAGAAATATTAATATGATGATGATTTTACAATTGAATAATAGATCAAACCCAATAAATAGTCTCATTCAATCTCAAGAGTTTTTCTTTATCATTATAGATTTTTTTTTATTTCATTATATTTCCTTTGAAGACATGGCATAATGTCCCACCTAATCTCTCACATTCTTTTGCTTTAAGGTGAGACTTTCCATATGATTATAATAGTGATGCGTTCATACTCCAAATAACTATGAATCACCTTATAAACCTATATCACCTAACTGATGTAGTCCACCATCTCATTCTCCTTTAAAAGAAGTCGTCATAAGAAAAGTAGATTTGAGCATGAAGAAAGTTTTAACTCAGTCGGGACAAACAATCAAATCAAAGTTTTAGAAGATATTTCTAAACTATTACAATTAATTTTGAAAAGATATACAACTTAATAGAGAAAACAAGAAGCAACGTTTAGATGCTATAAAAGAAATCTCAGATCTAAACTTATTTGTTTTTATGTCACCGAAAAAACGTTTATCTTGGATATTCTTCAAGTTAGACAAATGATTAATGTTTTGATTATCTCCTCTAATAAACTTTCTAGTAATTTTGAATGTTTTTTTTTTAAAATCCATAAAGTCCTTTCAAATCTTATAAATATGTGAAACCCTTTCAAATCTTTATGTTATAAAATCTATTGAAATCCAAATTACAAAATCCTAATAACAAAAGTCTTTTAAAAAAATCTTAAAATTTTTTATATTCTTACCAAATCTTAAAAATCCACAAATTTTTTAATACTAAAATAGTCTTTTAAAATCCTAATTCAATACACCCCATAATATTAAATTTAAAATAATTTATTAAAAAAATACATTAAAAATAATTAAGTAGTCCAAATATTTCTTTGAAATTGTTATACACACATGTAATGGATATAACTAAGATTGGTTCAATAGGCAATCGGACTCGTATATTACGAAATGAGACTTTGATTCTCGTTTTCGACTTGAGAATTTTATTGTTCTTTATAATATGTAAGTTTTCTATGAGCTTTGAGGTTTTGTTTTTAACATAGTAGGCTCTTGTGACTCAATTAAGGTAAATTTAGTTCACTAAAAAAAGACATGCGTAATGTAACATGCCAATTTTGAGTACTAGAAATAAATTATAAAATGACCCCCCTTTTATGATCCTCCTTTATACTAATTACTTGAGGATGCCTAAGAAAATATTATTTAAGGTTGTCTTTAAATAAGAAATGAAAGGAAGAGAAAGAATGGAATTTCCCTTTCCTCTTTATTTTTGTATACATTATTTATGAGGAGTATAAATGTATAATAGTGATGTACTTTCCATTCGTTTAATCACAGTACTTAATTTATATAAATTTTAAAATAATTTTATAAAATATAATAAACTAAACTAGTGTAAAAAGAGCCACTCCGAACACAGATGATGCAAATGCAAACAGGTAGGGTGATGATGACAGAGGAGGAGGGGAAGAGATAAAGGACTATGCGAGAGAGGTCGAGAAGGGGGGAGAGGCAGCGACGAGGAGTGAGGGCGGAGGAGAGACCACGTGAGTGAGAGTAGTAGAGGGTTATTAATTTTTTGTTTTTTTTACATATTTTACCAGCTTTTAACGTACATAAATAGTATTATTTGATTTTAAATATTTGAATTAATGAATAGGGATTAAAATCAGAATTTTCAAGAATTTGGAGGGCTAAAATCTGGAATTTTTTTTTTGGGACTAAAATCTTTTTGGTGATAATTTGAAGTACCAATATTACAACAACATAAGCCTTATAAGTATATATAAGCCTTTAAGTTTTTATATTTTTCACATTAAGTAGGTTGATGTTCTCGAGCTTGGAGCAGTGTTTCCGTCAAAAAAAACAGAAGAAGAAGCTTGGAGCAGTGTTCAAGAATATAAGAATATTTTTATGTTTATATTAATGGTTAAGTTCTTATGTTTACTAGCATTTTATGGACATATGGTAAAAGAAGAGATATAGACCGATTTTATATACAAGTATTATAAAAGTTAGATATGTTTTTTTAATCCCTAAAAAAATGTGTTTTTTTAACAGTTAATTATGTTTTTGGTCCTTAAGTTTAGGCTATTAGTTTATTTTTCTCCTAAATTTTTGTTTTTAGCACATCATTTTTTTTTTCTCTATCATATGATAAAAAAAATTCACAAGTTATACATCTAAATCCCCAAAAATTAATAAGGAAAAACTAAAAAGAGATTTTAAAAAAATGAAGGATTAATAACAACTTTAACTTTTGGAACTTAAAACAACATTGATCCAATTTTAAATTACCAATATTTAAGCCTAATGTAAATATAAACATTTGATCCATAAAAAAAATTAGACTTCTAATTTCATTAAAATTATATATTTTATTTCATACAAATATTTTTTCTATTAAAAAATAGATACACATACAAAATATTACATGTTATAAACATCTAAGTTTTTGAAAAAATTGACTTTCTATTACCTCTTTTTCTTATTTGTATGAATAAAAGCCACTACTAAATATTTACCACACTCATGCACTTTAATCAATTGAGTTAAATCCTTTTAGTAAATTTTGTTTAAATTGAAAAATAATTTTTGAAAAAGCTAACAAATTTAAATTATTACTAAGAATGTTAAATTTTTGTTTTTCTACAAAAGCAACATACATAACAAATATAAAGTGTTGACACGTGGCGATATGAAACAACATATTGTAACAGCTAACAAATGTGTCACACCTGCAAATCTCATGGGCATGTGACACGCTTCAATGGTACGAGGTTGCACTCATGTGTATCACATGATAGCAAGAGATACGAAACTCGGACATTTGTTGCATAAGTAATGAACTCCCCGTTAATTGAAGGAAATTTTATAAGTAATTGGAATTAAATACGAGACTTCTAATTAAATAGATTATTCTCACTTTTATAAAATATCTTATTCTATTGTGACAACTTTTTGAATTCACAGTATCCTTATTCTGAATGTGTATTATGCATAACTAATGACTATTATACTAACCACTGATATTAAAAGTAAACTTAAAATTTTGACTATTAGTAGAAAAAAAACAGGATGTAAAAAAGTAGTAAAATCAAAATGGATTATTTTACATGTAAGAAAAATATATTAAAACCTTAATAATATTTAAGTAAATAATCACAACAAGTTCCTATGTATAGTTATTTACGGTAATTTTGTCTTTAAATAGTATATATTATTATCATTTGTCACACTTTTTTTTTAAATAGTTTTCCACTAATTTTATTGTTAATAAAAAATATATATTTTTAAAAATATCACATATCTCTCAGTCCATGGAACCGGATACTAGAGTCTTACATCACTAATTCATCCTAGTGGTTAATGTCATGCTAAACGCGCCTGAATAGTCCAATTCCGCGAGCTAATGCTAAAGGATAAAAAAGGGCTTTGATTTTTCCTTTTCCACATATTTGGTGAGGAGGAAGCCTCGTGCACTTTTCCTGGTGGGCAAGCAAACGCAGTTGCGAAAATTCCAATCCCCAGTACACGACATTGACACGCCCGTCGTTTCGATTTCCCAAGAAAACTCGCTTCTCTTTTTCTTTTTTATTCTTTATTTATATTATATTTTCATTTTCATTTTTCTACTGCTGCTACCTCATTCTCACACACACCACACTTTCTCTTCGTTCAAGCAGTTACTCACTCAGTTCTCTTTCCAAGGTTTTCTGGTAATAACCGCAAAACGACAATATCAATTTTCATCATCTCTCTATGTTTCGATGCTTTTCAGTTCTCACTGATGAATTAAATTGAATTGAAAATTGTGTCTGTTTATTGTTCGCTGCTAACACGAACGGTAACGGATTCGTCGTGTGGATGGTTTCAATTTTGCTTGAATTTGGATGTTTTTTTTCTTTCTTTCCGAATTTGGTCATTCATGATGGATTGATGCATGGTTGATTGAATATGTGCGAGTGAAATGTCGGTTCTGCCTTGTTGCATGATTATTATTATTATTGTAACGGATATGAATTTTTTACATGCTTGCGGTTATTGCTGGAAGTGGAAGGGGTTGTTCAATTTTGGGATGAAAACATCACTTTGGGTTTAAGAAATGATCCATAGTTTTGGGATGAGAAATAATTTTACTTTGGGTTTAAGAAGTGATACATGATTTTGGGATGAAAACTTTACTCTGGGTTTAAGAAATGATCCTTTTGGGATGGAAATTCTACTTTGGGTTTAAGAATGATTCATAGTTTTGAGATGGAAATTTTACTTTGGGTTTAAGAAATGATCCATGATTTTGGGATGAAAACTTTACTCTGGGTTTAAGAAATGAGGCTCTTGCAATGGGGATGGACTATCAGTTAAATTTTCGATGGCATTCTTGAAATTTTACTGGGAAGAAGTGCATGTATAGTGACAGTAGCTGAAAACAGCACAGGGGGTTAAGAGTTTTACACTTGTACTATTTAACTAGACCTGATTTTGTACCAGTGACAAAGTTTGGTTGTGTTCATGGACTTTGCTGTTTGTTGAGTGTATCGAGGACACATAAACAATGCGTGGCATAGCATTTTACTGAATGATGGATTATTAAAGTTTCCTCTAGTTCATTGTTCTGATACCTGCCTGAGAACAAAGATTAATCTATTCATTTTCATATTATCTTATTTTGTGGATTTATATATATTTTTATTTTCGAACCTGGGTTCATTAACTTTTTACACTGCCTACTTTTCTTGTTGTATGTGAATATTTCCAATTCAGTGTTAGGAACAGTATATGTTTGAAGACATTGACTTCTAACTATTAGGAGGTGGCTGGTGCTGGTATTCTGAGATGAAAATATAGTGTACCAGATTTTGTGGATGTAGGGAAATAAAGGTGCCTTTGACATTGCTTTTGAAATTAAAAATCATTCAGAATTTGTTTGGTGGAATCCTTTATATTGTAACATCCCTAGCACAGTCCTGCACATAAGAGCCTTTGGGCTTGTACTTTGGATAATGTCTATCTTTGATCTTCACCATGTGCTAAAGCACAACTCTTGAACACTTGGTCATATAATATAAGTTCTAATACCATTTCATGGACCAACTAACTCAAAAGCTTATGTTGTTAAGAGAAGGACTATTAGTGCTTTTATTTCAAAATAAACAATGGAAATACTAATTTCAATAAATTTGAGCTAATTGTTGTGTATATTCGGATATTTAATATTCTCAAGAGTTGTTTTGTTCAATGTGTTTGCTAATTACGAGTATTGCACTACTCTATAGGCTCTTGCTGTATTTTTCTTGAATCTTTTTCTTCAATAATCAATTTGTCGAACTTTTTTTTAGTTAAAATGCTTAATGGGCATTTGTTTCTCTGTTGTTTGTTTGACTCTCTTGTTTCTTGATTTGTTCTAAATATATATTTTTCTGTCTAGTTAGTCTGCCGTAACTGTATCTTTGGCCTTAAAATTAACCTTAATTGTCATTCTGTGTTGTAGCTTGCCTGTGAGAATGGGGTGGGGAAATATTTACAAGAGACGAGCTAGAGTATTTACAATGGCCCTAATAGTATACCTAGATTATAAGGTGAGTTTTGTTGGTTACTCCAATTTTTTTTTCTTTTCCTTTTAATTAAATAAGTTTATTGAACTTTTACTCTCATGAATGTATCTCTATAGAGTGTACAACAACGAGAGAAATGGACTAGCAAATCGAAACAAGCTGCATTGTGGGAGAAGGCTCATGAGCGTAATGCTAAGCGTGCTCTAAATTTGATAATAGAGATGGAAGGCTTATGGGTTAAACTTGGGCAATATATGTCAACACGTGCAGATGTGCTTCCTGCTGCTTATATACGTCTTTTGAAGCAGTTACAGGACTCTCTTCCTCCTCGACCCATGGAAGAGGTTTTTCTTCAAATAATTTTATTTTAAAATATTTTAGTTTATGTTATAGAAGAAAAAATGCTTTTAGGAAACAATTTACATTATGTGGTTCTAATAAAAAGAATCCCGCATATTTTCTTAGCATTGTAGATGATTTTTATTTATTAAGTCACTAGTATAAGAATTCAATGGTTTTTTTTTTCTTGCTTCTGTTGGCTGTGCAATTCGCACTTTGCTGTTGAAAATGGAACTGTTAGTTTGGACTTCACAGTCCATGAACAAGAATAAGGGCCCTCATTTTCTAACCTATTTGAGAATTTCAATTTATTTCTTGAGTCACTATTGCTACTAGACTTCTAAATTTAGTTTATATATGCAAGGTCTATGGCACGATACAGAAAGAGTTGGGGAAATCAATGGATGAGTTATTTGCTGATTTTGTCAACGAACCTTTGGCAACAGCATCAGTAAGATCCTAAGAATATTTTTTCTACTAGAGGATGATTATATAACTTGGCTAAGAATCTTTATAAGTTAAGTGTTTAACTTGATTGAGTGGAGTGAATCATATCTGAGCTACACATTTTATGCAGATAGCACAAGTCCACCGTGCAACTCTGCTCAATGGACATGAAGTGGTAGTTAAAGTTCAACATGATGGTATCAAGACAATTATACTGGAGGTTTGCTTCTTTTATCTTTTGGGATGTATGGATATAGAGGTCCATTGAGCCTTTCAAAAGGGTTTGTACCTACATATTTTCAGGACTTAAAAAATGCGAAGTCAATTGTTGACTGGATTGCATGGGCTGAGCCACAATATAACTTTAATCCTATGATTGATGAATGGTGCAAAGAAGCTCCTAAGGAACTTGACTTCAATCGTGAAGCTGGTATTTTCAGATCTTTTCTAAAGTTTGTATTTGATGTAATAGATCTAAATTTATGCTTGAAAATATCTTTGGTGTATTTTGTTGGAGATAAGCATTTGGATTTTTAAGAAGTTTTCTTTACAGATCTTTCCTAGGCAGAAATGTTTTCATTCTCTTTGGTGTTTAGCACAGACTTTCCTAATGGATTTCTTTGGCTGATATGTTGAGAAATTATTGAGTTGTAGTTATTGATGTCATGTTTTGTTTTGACAAGTATTGTATTTGTGTTGGAAAGCCACCTTAATTACAGTCAACCCCAGCCTGTCTTAGTTGCAGCCACTGTAGGGGTTGCTTTCATTGCAGCTTCAGGGGTGGTGTTTAGTCCTACATCAACCAGAGATATGGTTTAATTAGAGCTTATAAGTTTGGGCAGTCCTCACCTTATAATCAGTTTTGTGGGGCTGAGTTAGGCCCTAAGTCCAAATTCCAAGACAGTATCAGAGCCTATCCTAGATTCATTGTTGGGCCACTTGCATTGCCACACTCTAGGTTGGTAGCCTTGTTGGAAACCCACCTTAATTGTTGTCACCCCTAGCCCACCTTAATTGTGGCTTCTTTTGGGGCTACCTTAATTGCAGCCTCAAGGGTTGTGTTTAGTTTCACACTGACAGATCGACTAGAGATATGACTTAAATAGAGGTTATAAATCTTGGACAGTCCTCACCTTACTAACTGGTTTTGTGGGATTGAGTTAGACTCTATAAGTCCAAATTCTAAGATTGCTTCCTTTTTGTGTATTGGAATGAGACTATGAGAGAATATTTTGTATTTTTGAAAGATATCAATTGTACAACACAAAACTTCTACTTACATTTGTAAATTTATAGTGCAGAAGCTTGAAACCCTAACAGATGGCAGCTGTGACAGTTATAACCGTTGTTGAGATACATGTCTTACAACAGATTAATAGAATTGCAGATAAGAGACAGCTGGCAGAAACCAAAAAATAGCTAGCCTTGAGATATGACCTAAGTAGTGTTTATAAGGCTTTGGCTGTCCTCTCTCGTCACCTTATAAGCTGGATTTGTGCGGTTGAGTTAGGCCCTTAGCTCAAATTCCAAAACCAATAAATCGAAATAAATAAATCTACCACAATTCCAGATTTTATGATGATTTCTTCTCTTGTTTTCTCTCTCTCTTTTTGGGGGGTTGTGTGGATGTGGTGAGTCAGGTGTGTTATTTTACTAACACATTTGTTTCTTTAGAAAACACCAGAACGGTGGCTAAAAATCTTGGCTGCAGAAACCAATATGATGGAAATATGAGTGCCAATAGAGTGGACGTTTTAATCCCAGAAATAATTCAGGTATATTATATCTATAAAATATTTTATTGAAATATTCAAATGCAATGATGATGTTAGAAATCAGGCATCGCAGAATATTAAGAGAAACTTGTGTGAAAGAAATGAAAAATGATCCCTTTTATTTGTCATTTTTGTTAAGTTCTTCTTAGAATGGGGACATGATGCCATTCATTATCATGTCCAGACTTGATTAGACATATTCACATATTTTACATATTTCTATATCTATGTGAGAATAGAAGTAACCTGTATTTTACATATTTCCCAACAAGGTCCCATACCAAGTAAAAAATAGTTTTTTTCCATAATTATATGCTGATTAGCTTATTAATGCATTCTTATATCATGCTTAGTGCAAATTTGTTGTGGGCGGAATGGTGGATAAGTGTTGGTACCTTAAGTTTGTTAGGGGTTCAAATTTCAAAATGAAATGTGCTTGAGTGCTTCCTGTTTATTCTTGTTATTCTTTAATCTTTTTGTCATAATTTTCCTATTTATATAATCTGGTTGCTTCCAATGATAGTCTACAGAAAAAGTCCTTGTTTTGGAGTACATGGATGGCATCCGGTTAAATGATTTAGAATCATTAGAAGCTTACGGAGTAAATAAACAAAAGATTGTTGAGGAGATTACTCGTGCCTATGCCCACCAAATATATGTTGATGGGTTTTTCAATGGTGATCCTCATCCAGGTACTCTCTCTCTCTCTCTCTCTACGTGTGTGCTTGTGTGTGCATGTGACAATTATGGCATTTTCACTTTGTTGTAGAAACTTTATAAGAACAATCTGTAACACTTATGATTATTCCATGTGCTCATGAACTATTTTGGCTCTGTTACTGGAATCATAGGAAATTTTCTAGTGAGCAAGGAATCTCCACATCGTCCTATTTTACTTGACTTTGGACTTACAAAGAAACTATCAAGCACCATTAAGCAAGCACTTGCAAAGATGTTTTTGGCATCTGCTGAGGTTGGTTTTGGCTTTTGTGCTTTTCATGATTATGAATACTAATCACATTCACATCATAAATATTGTTTTATGTAGTGGTTATAATTGTTGGTTTCTGGTGAAGATCTCTTGATTTCTTGTGGCTGGGCTGGCTTAGATGCAAGCTACCTGTTGCCTATCTTCTCCCCCCCCCCCTTCTTATTATTCAAAGTGACTTCACCAGCTAGCCCATCCTATCTTTGGCTTTAGAGGGTTAAAGTGAGTGCTACTTATCAGGCCAAAGTTTAGATGAGTGTGTGCTGGTGAAATTATTTTGTGGTCTAGTTTAGTAGTTATATTAAGGAATAGTGTTTTTAGATAAATTTATTTGGCTTTATCTATTATAATAAGAGAAATGTTAGTAACACACTCTTGGATACAAGATTGGTTCAAAATTGATTGGAAACACAAAATTTCATGGGTTCCACAGCCTATTTAATGACTCTCTCTCAATAAATGAGTGTGTTGATAGGAGTGTGTTTGAGAGTGTGTTGCTAGCAATCCTCATTATAGTAATAGCTTAACATTTTTGGTTGATATATTTGACATGGTGTTGAGGGCGAACCCTGACACAGCAATAAAGTTGTGCCTTGGTAACCGGTTGGTCATGGGTTCAAACCTGGAAACAGCCTCTTTGCATATGCAAGGGTCAGGCTGCTTACAATGATCCTCTCCCATACCTTCGCATAGCAAGGATCCTCTGGGCACTAGGGTATGTTAGTTTATATTTTGACATGGTGTTAAAGCCACTCTTTCACAAATTGGTTTGTACTTTGATCTTCACGACTTCCATTTTCTCTATTTTTCTGATGATAAGTTGAGCAGAGCATAAGAGAGGCTTTTAAATGGTAATTTGTTTCCCACAACAAGTTGGATTTTAAAGGGATTATTATTTATTATAGATGCAAATGCCATTTTCCCAACCTCACCTAGGCACCTAACAAAATAAGTATTTTGATTGGGTATGGGTGGTTTTGTACTCATGCAGTCATGGCAAAAAGTTCTCTATCACAAAGTGTCTATGTGATTCAGGAACAAATACTTTTAAATTATCTAGTTCATTTTTACTTTTATTTTTTTTTTCACTTTTTTGTATTACAGTTTTTATAGGATTGTTATTGTTAGTATTCGCACAAGTTTTCCTTAATTGCTCCAAATGATCTTTCTAAACAATGGCTGAGTATGTAAGCCTTTTTGTTAAAGGGGGACCATGTGGCCCTTCTGTCCGCCTTCGCAGAAATGGGGCTTAAGTTGAGTCTGGACCTCCCTGAGCAGGCAATGGAAGTAACATCTGTATTCTTTCGTGCAACAACACCAGCAAATGAATACCAAGTATGCATTTAGCTGCTGAAGTATACTTTGGTTTCTTCAGTTTTCTGACATTTAATTTCTCCCTAATTATGGTGTATTTTTCTGTTACTAAGAAAACAATGAAATCTCTAGCCGAACAAAGGGACAAAAATTTGAAAGCTATACAGGAGAAAATGAACCTTGACAAAAAAGAAATGAAACGCTTTAATCCAGTGAGTGATGATATAAACTTGCATTTTTCCCCCTGTTCCAAAATTATGCCACTGATTGTATTTTAGATACAATGATAATTTTTTTTAAAATATGTTCAGGTTGATGCATTTCCTGGTGATATTGTCATATTTGGAAGGGTTCTTAATCTTCTACGAGGTTTGTTGTCTTCCGCTGTGATGCCAGTGTAATGCTTATTTGTTCCCCATGTCTTATTTTACTTACCTGATGTGGATGTAGGGCTTTCTTCCACCATGAATGTTAAAATAATATATATGGACATTATGAGGCCATTTGCAGAATCTGTTTTGAGTGGGTGAGTCTTTTGAAAATTTTCTGATTGGTATTTATTACATGCTTGTTTCATTTGTGGCTGAACTGAGGTACACTTGCCAGGTACATTAATAAAGGACCATCTGTAAATGATAGATGGATTTTTGATTCACCAGTCCATTCTGATGTAGAATCCAAGCTGAGGCAGCTTTTAATTGAGATGGGAAATAATGATAAAATACTTGGAGTCCAGGTGCAAGTCATTTTTCTTAATTTATTTGTAGAAATAATTTCTTTAGTGATTCAAATGTTAACAGCTAAGAAGTACACTAAATAAGGAAAACATAAGGAGACTGCTGGAAAGTTGTCTTAATCCACCACCTTTGAGGTTACCTAAATTGCAACCTCAAGGGTGGTGGATTAGTCCCATGTCGACTAGAGATATCCCTCACCTTACAAGCTTGGTTTGTAGGGTTGAGTTAGGCCTAATCCCACTTTCTAAGAGAGACAAATTCCTTAATCATAAGGGAATTGTAATTCCATAAAATAGTTAAGAGAAAAAATAGGAAGGTAAATCCCATGACTCGGGATTGACTAATCATTTCCTTAATTATAGGATTTATCTTCCTAATTTATTCAGAATCATAAAATCCCAACATTCCTAATTTATCCACACTCCCCCTCAAGTTGGTACAATGATATTGATGAGGATCCAAAGCCCATGCCGAAGCTGAAGGTGACTAAGGTGTACATAAGGAGAGGAAGGAGATTTTATGCATCTGACCAAGTCTAGGAGAGACAAATTTCCTAATTCACTGCCAAGTTGGAAGTAGTAGTGGAGGGAGGGCACGTGAGTTTGTTGTGTAGAGAGAGAATATTAGTGGAGAAAATCATAAGGGGAGGTAGGTTGGAATTTGGAATTGGGACCTTATGAGAGATTAAGCCTTTCAAGTGGCTAGAGTTTCCTGATTTGTCTTCTTTCTATTTTCTTATTGTAAACACTTCTATACTCAGGACTTGAATTGTGTTTGTTTCTCATAATACACACTTTTTTTTTTTTTCATTATCATTTTTCTAGTTCCAATCATTTGCAGCTGCAAATGAGCAGCATGGGTGGTGATGTTGACATTGTAGTGTTCACTTGGGACTATTCAAAGGGCTAGTGCACAGCCAGCCCTTGTGGGTGTTGTGGTTGTGGAGTGTGGTGGGGTGTTAGGATCCAATTGCATGGTATGGGACTTGGAGTCCCACATTGGAAAAGTATAGGATTCTAGTGTAGGATTTATAAACCCATGGACTATTGGAAAAAATCTAAGTCCCACATCAGCGAGAGATAAAACCAAAATAGAGTATATAAGTAAAGGGCAACCCTCACCCTATGAGCTAACTTTTGAGATTTAGGCTCAAATCTATATTCTAAGATGATATCAAAGCCTATCCTATCATTTGGGCGATTGTTCGAGAGGCCTAGTCTCTCCTAAGGTCCCAATTCCAAATTCTAGCTTACCTCTCCCTATGATTTACATTTATTCCACTAATATTCTCTCTCCACACAACCAACTCATGTGCCCTGTCTCCACTACTATTGCCAACTTGGCAGTGAATTGGGCAATTTCTCTCTCCCAGACTTTGTTAGGTGCATCAAGGGATTCAAGCCTCCTCTCTCCCCTTACATATATACCTTAGTCACCTTGGGCTTTGGGTCCTCATCAAATATCTATCATGTCCAACTTGGTAAGTTGATGTTCGAATGGTTGTCTTAATAGACACTTGGTTAAAAAATCTGATCTGCTGAGTGGTTGGAACAAATAACATGCAAATTACTCCTCCTTCTATCTTTTTGATAAAGTGTTTGTCAATCTCAATATGTTTTGTTTGGTCATGTATTGTAAGACTCTATTATGAGCTATGTTTAATGGCAGCCTTGTTATCACAATCTAGCTGCATAAGAACTATTGTTTTTTCAAGTTCTTCAGCTACTCTCTTCAGCCATGGAACCTCAAATATTCCTTGAATCATTGATCTAAACTCAGCTTTAGTGCTGCTCCTAGCAGCAACCTTTTGTTTTTACTCCTCCATGTGACAAGATTAACCCATAGGAAGGTGCAAGATCTTGATGACCTTCTATCCATAACAGAACCAGACCAATCAACATTAGTATATCTCAATTCTTCTCTTCTCATGTTTTCTAA
The DNA here is from genome assembly GCA_014843725.1 of Amphicarpaea edgeworthii. NCBI lineage: Eukaryota > Viridiplantae > Streptophyta > Magnoliopsida > Fabales > Fabaceae > Amphicarpaea > Amphicarpaea edgeworthii. Next base: position 14,373,257 of record CM026324.1, read on the forward strand.
AGAAGAGACCTTTTCCTGGTGTGCCTTTTAGGTATCAGAGATTTTTTTAAACAACTTCAACATGTTTTTCATATGGGGAATGCATGAATTGACTCATCATGAATCAGAGTATACTCACATTAAATGGGGACTAAAACCAAAATAAGCCATATTTTCATGGAACTTATATCTGAAATTTCAGTTGATGAATTAAGATTGTATCTGAACATTTATATTGTTGGGAATTGGGATCACATTTGTGATCACATAATATTATTATTCCACTTTCCAAAAACATACATTGAATTTAAGAAATATAATTAGCTTAATTATTTTTTCTTATAAATTGCATTCTGTATTTATTGCTTTGTAATCATCCTGCATATAAATTCCGTTTTTATTCTCTCAAATATTCTTTCCTGCCCCAATATGGGACAGCTGCAAAAATTAGATTATTTCAATAATTGATTATATGCATAATCGATTGTTGTTATAATTGATTATAATCCGAATCAATTTTTGTTTGGGTAAATTTCTAATAAGTGGTTTGAAAATAATTAATTTTGTTGGATGCAACAAAAAAATCAGCTTTTACATATAAAAAGTATGAAAACAGCTGAAAGGAAAAATAAGCTGTTGGAAAATAATCATAAGTTACAAATTTTCAGCTTCTTAAAAACAATTTATTTTCTAAAAAAAAGCTTTTTCTAAATTTAAGCTAGGATCTCAAACATTCAGCTTATTTTGGAAACAACTTATTTTCTCAAAAAGAAGCTGAGAGTTGAGATTATAAGCTATCCCAAACATGGTACAAGTATACATATAATATATTGACCGAGAGTTCATAGTTAGCAGAATCTATCTTTGCATTGACATGTATTACCGGTATCATCCATTACTGTTTTTGAGCCAAGTGTTCCATTTGTTTTTAAACATAATTGAAGCTTCAGGTTCTTGTCTTAATTATTGGTTTTGTTTCTTTTGATGTTAAGAGTCAATCAAATAGCTCAAGTATTTGTTCAATTGTCTTGATAAATTCTGCATAATATCTTAAAGGTATGTGCCTACAAAGATGGAGAGGTCATTATTGACACTGCTGCAGGAGTGCTTGGTAAATATGATCCACGTCCGGTTAAGCCTGATAGCCTTTTTCCTGTGTTCTCTGTTACAAAGGCCATCGCAGCAGGAATGATACATTGGCTGGTTGACAATGGGTATGTTGTAACATGCTATGACCATATAGTTTGTTTACCTCTGAACTGGTTGCTGTAATTTCCTGTTTGTTGGATATATGAAGTTTTCATTTCACATAGAAAAAAGGGCTAGTGAGGCTGTGCTGAATTACTTGGTATTGACTACTAAACTGACATTTGTCTAATAGTTCATGCCAAGATAGATTTATCTTATTCGTAGTTTTGCTCTGAGAATTACCTTTAAATGATCTTCCAATTAATGTCATCAATATTAGCTGCTAGTGCTCTGCATTTTCTTCTTCCTTGGATGAAATGTTCATGGTCAAAACAGAATGTGTAGCTTGTTGCATGGTTGGCTCTTGTAGTGTTAGTGTTATCTTCAGGAATATGTAAAATAAGCTGGTTTGGATAGGCATTGTCATTTAGTATTTATCATAGGCTTTGTTTTTTATCCCCTTTAATGATAAAAGAAATTACAATAAGTTTGAATGATAAGGAATCCTCCACCATGTAAGATTGAAACACAAAACAACAAAAAAAATATTAATGTAGCAACAGAGTCCAATCCCTGAACATATCTGTTAGGCGAATCCCTTAAAAAGATAATTTTGCCTTACAATTTATACTATGTGGAAGAATAGTAGTCAACCCCAAATTGTGGTGTGGAGCAGCTGACCCCAAAAATGCTGTGGCAGGTAGCAGGATGACTGCTATTCTGAAATTTTGTAAGATAGAAATAAATTATACTACACACACATATAAGTGGGGAAAAGAAAATGCCACAGGTTTGCTGGAATAGTGATGAGTTGTTGGGAAACCGCTAGAAAATGCTGGGTGATGCCAGAAATGTTGCCAGGCAAACGTGGAAAGGTGGGGCTTCATTGGAGAGAAGGTCTAGGTTTGTCACTGTTGGACATGCAAATGAAGTGAGAGGGGAAAATAAGATTTCTGTTTTGATTAAATGAAAACTGGGGAAGGGGGTCCCAAGATTGCACCTCTAGAACATCACAAAACAGCAGCATTCCAGGGATAGAATTTGGGTTTTTGGACATGGCAGAATAGCAGTCAAGATAGCCACAAGCCCACAATTTCCCATGATTAGTGCTGCTAGGACTATGAGCAGAACCGCTTTGTAGCAGGTCCCATTGTACACAATTAACTGCTATAAATAAAAGTCAAATGCCTATTCTTATGGGAAAGCTAAATGCACCAAAATGTAGCATAGATTGTACATTGTTACACAGATTTAGCCTCTTTAGTTGGACCAGAATGACGAAAGCTATTCATAAAACAGTGTGTCCGGGGACCTAAGGCACAACCAACATTCAACAAAAAAAACCAAAGAATTCCATAGAGAAACAGTATCAGGGTATGGGAACAGATCTTGAGCAGGCAACACATAAAAGGAAAGGGACTTATGTAGCCTACCATCCTGCAACAAGTCATTAATATTGATTCTTCGAAGAATTGGTAGTCTTAATAAAAGACTTGACCTTGGAGGGAGCTTTGAACTTCTGAAGGATTTTATCAAGATGAAAATAGCTCTATGCAATGGGTTAGGAAATGGAAAAAAAAGATTTGCACAGAAACACTCAGAATTGTTTAGAGACTAATTCCTGTTGTCCATCTTAATTATTTCTTACTTTTATCAAAAATGAAAAGAACGATGTGTAAGTAGAACAGATAAGGGGGAAGGGACATTCCTGCAATTTCTTTGCCTTTGTATATAACATTTCCGAGCAGAACAGAAGTAGACTATCTGAATCATATTACATTATATTACATTCACCTCACTCTATATCTAATTTTGTTCATCTATAAGAGGAAAGTTCATAAAAAATAGGTTTGGTATAGTAAACTCCCTGTTTATGTTCCTCACCATTCATTGATTCACACCCACACGTGAGCGTATGTTAAGTTTCCCTCCATATGTAACTCCACCTTTATGCTGATTTCAAAGAACGCTTTGCTAAGTTATGACTTATGACACGAAACACGTTTTATGCTTTTGTCTAGACTTTAATCATGTGTTGGATTGATATTTATTTATACACTTATGATAAGTTTGTCGAGGATAAGTTTCTCCATATTGTTTGACTATCTTTTTTGTGCTGAATTATTTGATCAAGAATTGATAGCCTGGAATCTAATTGTTGTATGTAAATCTCAGATTTCTTGTGTTAAGTTTTTTAAATACTATCAAAGTACCTGTGTTGGTGCTAGCTTTGTTAGTCAGAAATGTATACTTAGATTCAACTAAGATACCTGTGTAAATTGTCATTTGAAAGCTTAAAAGCATACTGTCATACACATTACACAATGAACATTCTAACATCATATACTCATGTTTGGTGCTTTTAACCTAAAATAAGTATATGCTTGCTTATTATATTGCAGACAACTAAACCTTGAAGAGAATGTTGCAAATATTTGGCCAGCATTTGGATCAAATGGGAAGGATGTCATTAAGGTCTAATATTGCTATTTTGTCCCTACTTAAGTTCTGTAGCTATTATTTTTAATGATAATAATGAAAAAGGAATGGTGAAATGAGAGAGAAACTAGAGAGAGAAATACTGAAAAAAAGTGTTATCTAATTTTCTAAAGAGAAAGGGTACAAAGACACGTGTATATATGCATTCTAGTGTGTTGGCCATTTGATCAGCACAATAATCTCCTTAAGTCCACAAATCTAGTACAAATACATTAACACTTCCCCTCAAGATGGAGCATACAAATTATGTGCACCCAACTTGTTACAAATGAACTTAGAATGAGGGACCCCTAAGGGACTTTAGTGAGAATAAATAATTTTAAATCCTCCTACTTCCTTTTTATGGTGAGTATTGAATGTGTTTATGTTTCCAAGACAATAAATGTATTTACTTTTCATTTAATACTTTTTTTATAAGATAGTAGTTGGATTTATAGGAGGTTAGAATAGGATGATATAACATCACTCATTTCAGCTAGCTGGTTATCAGTGATAGATGATGGTACACTAGAAGGCTAGAGTGCACCTTTTCTCTAATAAAACTACAATTCACTTCAATATGTTTGGTCCTCATAAAAAACTGGATTGGAGGCAATATGGAGGACAACTTGATTATCAAAAATAGCTTCTTTTGAGAGATTTTGCAAATTTTAGTTCTTGAGCTCACATGTGCGCTGGCCCATTTGAGAAAGGATAGATGTATAACATTCTAGTGTGTGGGTCAATGCGCCAGCACAATGATCTTCTACATTTTACAAATCTAATATAAGTATTAACACATTAATATTTAAGAATGTTATAATCTTCTGTTTCAGGTTCATCATGTGCTTAACCATACATCTGGTTTGCACAATGCAATGGGAGCCATAACTCAAGAAGAACCTCTTCTGATGTTGGATTGGGATGGATGTTTAAATCGCATTTGCCAGGCAGTACCTGAGACTGAACCAGGCAAAGAGCAGTTTTATCATTATTTATCATTTGGCTGGTTGTGTGGTGGAATCATTGAGGTATGAATGCTTGCCCTTGCCCTTGTCAATCGAAATTTTCAATTCTTAATTTCTCATATAATTCCTTATTCCTGTTCAAAAAAAATTCTCTAATTTTATGCTTCGTTAGACTTTCTGAACAAATGAGGGTAAAAGCTGAGGTCAATTTTACATATAAAAATTATTATTTTATTTTGATTAAAAGAAAGTAATATGTTTTTTTTCTTCAAAAAATAAAAATGAAAAAAGAGATGTTGAGAATGATATCTTTGACTACTCTTGTCATGCTTGTAATGGTGCAAAATGCAATATATGGTGATTGGTTGGTGGGTATAAGTGTGGTGGACATAGGAACTTAAACGTGCATGGATTATGTGTTTGCGCTTATTGCATGTCTTCAATTTGTTGAAGACATTCGGTGTAGGACATAGTTGATGTTGCCTATTTATATAAAATAGTAATTTTGGCATGGTTGAAGTTGGTTTTAAGTTATTATTTTTCACGAAGTTGCTAGTAAAATTTACCTACTAGTAGAGTTTCTATCATGTTCTAATTATTTATTTGTATAAAAACAGCATGCATCTGGCAAGAAATTTCAGGAGATTCTTGAAGAAGCAATAGTTCGCCCTCTCCATATTGAAGGGGAGCTATATGTAGGGATTCCGCCAGGTAAGTTTTGATGATTAATTATTTTTGTATGGATGATATGAAAATTGTATTTGATGTGCATACTATGAACTCATTTTATTTTATTGTTTGCGTAGACTATAGTAGTTGGAGGTAAAGAAATTTGGGACCAGTTTGGCGTTAGAAAATATTGTATTCTGTTTTCATTTCTTATTTTCACAAATAATTACAAAATTTCACCTTTTTTTTTATAGATTTGTATAGAAAACGTGGAAACAACAATCTTATTTTTGATGTCTCTAGTACAAATCTTTGAAATCATGAACAAAATTAAAACAAAAGCAAAATGTTTCTTAAACCAAATACATCTAATATTTCCCTTCTGATTTCATTGCAAATTGTAACCATGCTTCATTGTGTATATTTTCAGGGGTGGAATCACGTCTTGCAGCTTTGACTGTAGATACTGATGATTTAAGCAAAATCTCAGCACTTGCTAATCGTCCTGAGCTTCCCTCCACCTTCCAGCCACAGCAAATTACTCAACTTGCAACCTCTTTACCTATTGCTTTCAATACACTAAATGTTCGGCGTGCGATCATACCGGCAGCTAATGGACATTTATCTGCCCGGGCGCTTGCACGTTATTATGCTTCCCTAGCTGATGGTGGCAAGATACCACCACCTCATTCTTCTGCTTCTAAGCCACTACTTGGAAGCCATCCCCACATCCCCAAATTATCTTCTTCCCAGAAAGCCCCCAAAACTCGGAAATGTATTGGACGGAGGAAGCAGAAGCAAGCAACTTCGCCTTCAGTTAGCACTACCAACAGTTATGAAAAAGTTTCTACTTTCGATGACTCCGAGGCTAATGGGGGAAGAAATACCAACACTGAGAGTAGCAGTGGTGATGATGCCAGTAGCAGCATAATTGGCAATAATCTGAGAACCGGTGTCACTGGAAAGGTCTACAAGAATCCTAGGATTGTTGATGAATGCTTGGGTGCAGGAGAGTACACGAATTTAACTTTGGCAGGTGGAGGTTTTGGCCTAGGATTTAAGAGGTATACTTCTAAGGAAGGGTCATCCATTGCCTTTGGTCACTCAGGAATGGGTGGATCCACAGGTTTTTGTGATGTCACCAATAACTTCTCTATTGCCGTGACACTGAACAAAATGTCCTTTGGAGGTGTCACTGGAAGAATTGTCCAACTTGTGTGTTCAGAGTTAAATATTCCTGTTCCAGACGATTTCTTGAGATATTTGGTGGAGCAGATTGGATCAGATGAGAAATTACTTATGGGGAGGCCCATTATTAATTGAGAGGGTGGAAGGTTCTTTTTAGCCCTTTTCCCACCATATTTTCATGTTTAATTAGTTTTTTAATTTGACCTAAAGCCTTGGTGATTATATATACACGAATCTTTTGAGCCTTTTTCTGTGCTCTTCTTGTTTTTAGGATATATTTATCCCTGAGATATATACATGTATGTAGTTTTAATAATCAAATTTATCAGAACTGTCGAGTAACTTATGGTTTTTAATTCGTGAGTTTCTGTTTTTTTGTTGAAACAAATTGAATGGCAAATTGTCAATGATACCAGACACCAGTGGTAAAAGAGTGGCTGAGTGTTAAGGGTTATGCTGAGAAAAAAGGTAGTGGAAGTATTAGAATTGGAATATGAAAATGAATTGGAGTGTGTGAACAAACACTTTGTGCAGCAGAGCGACCGGATTAGGAAATAAAATCCCCAATGATTAGAACTTTGTCCTTTTGTACTGTGAAGTTGTGGCAGCAGAACATAAGTTATTGTAAAGCATCTCATAAGGTTATTGATTTTAAAGAACGGGTTATGATGCACAATCACCCCCAAAAAGAAACTAGAGCTCTTTACTTAGAAAAATAAAGCTCTTGCCACATTCAACAAGCGTTAATGCTTCCTTTCATTCATGAGTTTTGTTTAGGCTTCTCAACACAAGAAAATAGGTGGGTGGTGCCTGACTTGGGAAGGATATCATTTTGATGCCAACTATTTGGTATTATTACTAGATTCCATTTGCTTAATAGTCATACCAAACTTTGAACCATTAAGAATTTCATAATTGCGGTGGATATTTTTTTATTTGACTCGAGTCAAATAGATTTAGGTAAATCTTACACAATCATCAATCTAGGTTAAATTAAATAATATTTTCTACCGATGGAATATGGGTCACAAATGACCTTTAAAGTAAAAGATGCTCACTTAGTTAAGATGTCTTTCGCTGTGTTTGGTTAAAGTAAAAGTAACAATGAAACTAAGGTGTTTAAGTGAAAGAAGATGAAAGCTATTTTAGTTGTTTGTTAAGTGTGAAAGGTTAGATGAAATTTTCAAAAATGGAGGTCCTATGCCCCCAGACTTTCATCTTAAAATTGAATGGAAAATGGGTGAAAAAGAAGCCAGTTGAATGAAATTATTTTTACAAATCTAACTTGTGAGACTCGTAGAAAGAGGATATAATTTTTTTTTTTAATTTACAATCACTCGTAAAACTGTACTTTTAAGTGTATAGTATAATTGAATATGTATTTGACATAATCAAATGTCTAATAATATATGAAATGAAATATGTAATAATTATATAATTAAATATGTTATGAATCCTAATCGAATATACTGTAATAATCTTTTTCTCTTTATATATATATATATTTAATTATGCATTTGCTTTTTAATTGATTTTTTTTTTTAAGTGACAACAAAGTAAAAATGGCCTTTGTATGGAAGGATAAAATTGAAATTATAAAAATATTTAATCTCAACTTTTTTTAATTACCTACAAAATCACTTTAAAAGAGCGTATGGAAAAATGAAGAATAGTGACCAGTGATCGATTTGGAGAGCAGTAGCACAATTCTTTAGAAGTTGAGTTATAACTAATGAAAACATGCTTTTCACCTTTTTAATCTAACTTTGACCAGTGATCTTTGGTCATATGAAGTGTTTTACATGACCAAAGACTCACAAATGTGAAACGCTAGGCTGGTTCTTATAGTATTTGCGGCTTCTAGGGTGGAGAAGTATGACAAATGATGTATGGGTGGACCACTATTATGAGCCCTTAGATTTATGATTAGATATTTGAATGGTTGAGATTTAATATGAATAAATATTAAATAAATTAATAAAAAAACTAAAATGACAACTTTATCCTCCCATCCTTTCAATCGGAAACTGAAAGAAAAATTAATAGTGAATTCTCCTTCACCAACGGGAAAGAAACCAATCTCCCAGATTGAACATATTACAAAATTTATAATTTTTTTTTTAGAGATTAATGTTATGCACCAGGGTAAAATAATTTTATATCATTATTTTAATAATTTTTTATATAATTTTATAAAAATTAATTATTTAAATATGAATGGAGGACTGTGACGGTGTAAACAGTGTATCACCCTTTGTTTTTCTATTTTTTATTCGTTAGTTAAAAATAAATAATCCACTGATCGCACTTCTCGCTCTCCCTCTCTGAAGTTGTGTCGATGGTGTTTTTTGATCCGATGCACTGTTCCAAAAATACAGAGTTGCAATGACGGCACAAATGCAGAACATATCTATGTTTAGTGGCACAAATGCAGTAGTTAGGGTTTGGTAAGGGTAAATATGACTTTCAGTATAAAAATAACAATAAAAAACCTTTATAATAAACGTGATGGTAAACTGAACGAGCTGGCGAGCTGCAACACGGAAAGAGAGAAAGAAAATAGGAGAGTGGGAAATGTGTAACATTAAATTAATTAAAGAAAAAAAATGTTAATATAAAATTATTTTATATTGATGGTACATTAAAGTTAATATTTAAATTAAATGTGATTTAAAATTATAAGATAATTTGATTGATAGGAAAGAATATATGTTTATAGGCAAAAATATCCTTTATTTTAAATTACCTTTTTAAAAAATTGAATGATATTTTTTTTGTTCAGGAGAAAATGTGTTTAGTGCTAACTTCTTAAAAATGAGTATACGAGTATGTTATAATTCCTAGATTACAGTTTAAAAAAAGGGAAATTTTTTGAACCCCTCATATTTTATAGGGTGTTGAAATTCTGCATAAATGGATAAATAGTTGATAGATACTTTAATTAATAAAGTCACGTCATTTTTTATTTTTTAAATTTTAATATTTTTATTTTTTAAATTTTAATATTTTATAAGTTGGTACTTCACATAATTTTTTTAATTTTTTTTATTCTCATTCTTTTTGTCTCTTTATTACACTTTCGATTTCACTATTAAACACTCATAAACCATTCAATCCATTGTGATAACCATCTCCATTAATGATTCTCATTTTTACCAATGTACTTTCCTTCCTTCTCTTTGGATAAACTTGGGGTTATGTGACATTATTTTTGCTTACAGATTTTTTTTTTATACACATCAAGTGTTTAATAAGTTGATTAATTGACTATCAATTAATTTGTGGGCTTAACAAGTGGAAGAAAAAAGAAGTAATAAGAATAAGACGTTATAAATTAGGATTAAACGTTATTTTTAAAACTACAATAATTAGACGTGTTCAAACATAACAACTATAATCTAGCTAGTTGCGTGTTAAGTTAATATTGTAATCACTTTATTTAAAGTAACCGAGGATGTGACAAATTTAGTCATTTATCATTTTATCATTAATTTATTCTAAAAAAATATAAATCTTCTTTTAAGTTTTATTTTTCTTCAAAACAAATTTCCTCATCTCTTTCCCTTGTATCTTCTTTCTTTTTTCCCTTTCCAAATGTTCGTTTATACTTTATGTTTTTTCATTAAAAAAAATCTTTCTTTTCTTCTCTTACGTTTTTTTTCTTTTTCCTTTCCTTTTATTTATTTATTTATTTTTTTTACAAAGAAATTTTTATTTCTTTTATGTTTTTTATTTTATCATTTACGTTTTTTTAAAGTTTTTTTTTCTTTAGTTTTTTTTTTTTTTACCGATTTATACTTTTGTATATTTATATTACTATTACATTATTTTTATTATAAAAAAATGTGTTATTATCTATATTAAATAAATGATAAATTTATATAATTTCTTAATAAACAAATAATAATTTGATAAATAAAATTTATATTAATCAATTAATATATTTACTATAAAATAATTTTTAGATTCTATATTTAATAATTTATATGTGAAGATTTTGTTGAATAATATTTATACAATCATCTTAAAAAATAATATATAAATACATAATAAAAATATTAAAACAAATTTATTAGATATACTTCTATTACAAATAATATTAAGTTACTTCTTCAATAATAAAAAAAATATTTTTTAAGAATATTTTTAAATTCAAATATTTGTAATAAAATATCTTCACCTAATATTTACAATTAAATATTTTTTCTTCTTAAAACTTACACCAATAAAATGAATTTTAATTATATTCCTATTGCAAAATATTTTCAATTTATTTTTCTAATAATAAAATTATATATTTTTTTATAAAATATATAATTTCTTCATACATGAATAAATACATTTGAGCAATATTACTCATTTTTATGTAATGAGATAATTTATGTTTGGTTTAATTGTATTTTTTGTTCCCTTACTTTCATAAAAATTAATATCATTATGTGAAATTATTAAGCATAAGTCAAAAAATTATTTTGTAATAAATATATTAACTAATTTAATTTATACAATTTTAAAGTAAAAATTAACATTAATGTATATCTATTAATCAAATAAAAAAATTATATATGAAGTTATTAAATAGATAGTAAAAAATGTTTATAGTTAGAATACTATTAACTAGTTATATTAAATTATTTTCTAATACAAAATTTTCAACATTCAACTATAAATACTTATATTTATTAATATAAATAAATAAAAATAATATTAAGTTAAATTTTTTTTATATAATTATTAATAGTAATGTAAGTTTTAAGTTTTTTTTTTAAGAATAATCACGTAAATTTATTTATTTTTTATGGACATAATCATGTAAGTTTAAATTAAAAAAAGATAAACTATTAAATAAAATTAAGAAAGAAACATAAAAAAAATAAAGAAGAATCATAAAAAAAAGAAAAAAAATAACATAAGCGTACGTAAAACATAAAATAATAAAAGATTTTTTTATATATAAAAATGTTATAAAAGAGAGAGAAGGAGACATAAAAAAAAAAGCAAAAATATAAATTAAAAATATCCAAATTATAAAAGGAAATAAGATAATTATAGTTGTAAAAAATAAAAAATCAAATCTAAAAGGATAAGCATAATAAATATAATTGTAGGTAAAAAAAAAAATATACATGAGAGACTAAACTATAAAAAATTTAAAATTGTTAATTTAACATGAAGTGAAATTCATTTATTAAATGTCTTTATTTTATTGATCCACATAAACAAATATTTTAAAACCCAATAAAATATAAAGGTTCTATAGAGTTATCCTTAAAAAAAAATTGTGAATATCATATGAGACTGGGAACATTAAATAATGAGTCTCTCATCAAAATAAACACGATTTGTATTAGATTATTTATTATTATAACTTCTCATATACCATTAAATTCCTATAGATTAAAAAAAATAAAAATAAAATATTTAAAATATATATTAGAGAAAAATAGCAATACAGTGTAAAATGCATGAACATAGAACTCTATATATTAATTTAAAATATCTTAATAATTTTTTTTTACCATCAACATCATTATCATAATAATACTCGTCTTTATACTCGTATTTACTGTCATATCATCATCACCAATATCGTGTTTAAAATGTTTAAGGCCTTAAATAAATCATACTTTTTTTTTATTAAATTTAATTTTAATTTAAAGAAAATGTAAACTAATTTTTAAAAATAAATAATAAAATTCTCAAATAATCTATAACAATATTTATGTGTCTATATTTTGAGGACTTGCTCAATTAATCATTGACTTGCAGCCTTGCAGGCACTACAAATATCAAGTGTTCTGGACGAACCATAAACATTAAAAACTAACACACACATATATGGCTTCTTATAACATTCACTTCTTCTTCTTCTTTATGATCCATGTGGTCAACTTCCTCAGTTTGGAAGAAGCTACTGAGGCTCAAACCAATATCATTGCCAGAACCAGCTCCTTCTATTCCGACCTTCTTTCTTCTTCTTCATTACCATTTACCATCACCGATGACGAAAAAACCACCATTAATTCTTCTTTCCATTCTGCTCCAGATGCACCAATATTGCTCCAGCGAAACTCCATCTATTCCAACCTTCTTCTTTCTTCTTCATTGCCACCATTCTACAACAACCCTACGACAAAAACACCTTCCAATTACTCTATGACCAGACCCGCCAGACTTTTAGGTAGCTCTAATTTCGAATCCACTATGTTCATTTTGATCCAAAATCAGGCGAAACGAAATCACAGTTGCATTGCAGAAATATATTACTTCAGAAAACTGTACGGCAACCGTCGGGGTGGACCAGGTTGGGCTTTGGGGGGCATGACCCCGGATTTGTTTGATTTTTTTTTTTTTTAAGAAGTGTATTTAGTAATTTTAAGACTGTGTTTAATAATTTTTAGATACATTTATCAATTTAATTTTTTTTTAAATAACTTGTCCCTTATTATTTACGTTTCTTTTCAAATATTCTACTATATAATATTTGTTATTTTTTAATTTTAAAAAAATCTTATATAAATATTATTTATGTATTATTAATATTAGATAATTTATTTTTATTTCTTGATTCTTTTTTCTCTTAATTATCAAATCAATACTAATATTTTTTTCTAGAAATTTTTATTTAAATATTAAATTTTAATTATTAAATAATCAGTTTTATCTTTAATTTTTTTAATTGATAAAATTAATAATAATTTTTTTTTCAAAAATCTTATATTAAGATAATATTTTATTAACTTTAGTTTTTATCTTTTAAAATTTATTTTCTAAACTATAAAATCAATAGCAATGTTATCATTTTTTTAATGTTATAACTTATCAAATTTTAGTCATTATATAATCAATTTTTAACTCACTTTTTTCGTTATAAAATCAATAGTAATTTATTTTATTTTGTAAATAAATCTTATCTAAATATTATATTTAATAATTTTTTTTATTATATATAAGCAGTTTTTTCTTGAGCAAATATTATCTTTACAAAAGACGTTCTGTATTTAATTATAAAAGATTTTTATGACATGTAAAAAAAAAATATTAAACATTTTGATAGATTATTAACCTTTAGATCAATTTAAGAATATTTTATATATAATTGATTATATATTTTTTGTTAGATAAATTATTCATTTGATAATTGGCTCCTCTTGTTCTTATATTCTGAGTCCGCCCTACAATTCAAAGAATAGTGTTGAAGTCACTCCGTGATCTGTCTTGAATCAAGTGATTAAATTTAATTTATCAAATATTTCAAAATTAGGTATTCTAAAATTTAGTGGTTCTCACATCTTATTTAATAGTCACACTCTTTCTCTCAATTTTATAATAGGGAGAAATGGGTCCAAAAGAGTGATATTCTATAGCACTCTTCTTATTCTATTTATGTACACACCCAAAATATCTTTATATTTCTAAGATTAAAAGATGAAAAAAACTTAAGTTTCTTAATTGTTTTTCCTATATTTCAAATCCTCGACATGTCTATCGTAATACATGAAGGGCAAGGTTACCACAATGTATAGAATATAAAATTTTTAATTGGTAAAAATATTTCAATTCTGAAATTTGAGTTTAAAGAGGTAAAGTTTTTATTTTTATTATTATTATGTCGTAAAATTTGATACTTTGTTTTAATGAGTTTGGAATAGAAGAAGGTTTCACATTAGTTGTTTGAATTTACAAATATTTTCTTGTAAAATTTAGAATTTCGGTTAACTATGTTTATTTACAACAAAACTAAATTTATTTAAGGGTTAATCATGTTTTTAGTTCTTAAACTTTTTTAATTTTACTTTTTAGCCTCTAAACTTTTATATTTGACTGATCAAAGTTTTTAAATTTTTTTCATTTAAGGTTTTTAATTCATAAACTGTTTTTTGTCGGGTCAAAGTCCTAAACTTTTAAATAATTAAATTTTAGTCTCTAAACAAAAATTTGAATCCCATTTTTCTATTTGTTTAATGGATTTTCATGAATTAAAAACTAATTTTTTTAAAAATTAATTAGGGACTAAAAATCTTAACCTAAAAAAGTTTATGATTCAGTTACTCTACTCTAAGATGTATAAGAAAGTTACTATTTATCTTCACCATTCATTTTTTTTTTCTATTGATTTGCTCTATATTTATTCTTATACTATTGATTTATATAAAATACTCACAATTAAGGTCTGACTCAAGTGACAAGTAACTTGATTACTTAAAACTTATGTCAGGGATCCGATGCCCTACTATATGAACACAGAACAACACATGTCGGGAGATGAATTTCTCCTTAATGGTATTCTACTTTCTTGGTTTACATGAATTATTTGGAATGATTTGAGTTAGATGTGTGAGTATTATAAAATTTTTTGATATTAAATTCAATTTTTACCGATAAAAAAATGAGATAGCAAATGGGTTGGGATTACCTAATGATTTGTCCGTATTGTTTATATGATAGCAATTTTTAATCTAATATATATATAGTTGTTTTGTAATTATAACCCCGATAATTCGATAAACATATCATAACCTATCATGACATGCCATCATTTATTTATTTGATTATCCCTACACCATGTGATGAGTAACATGTACTGATTCTTTTTTTGCAGCAAAAATAATATTGATTGTTGGGATTATATTCATTTCGATGATAGTTTTTCCTGTTGGTTGTTATTTACTAAGGCGAAAAGCAAGAAATAGTTGCAATACTATTCTTAGAGAAAATTGTATGTATTCAATTTTTTTTTTTCAAAACTTATGCTTCTTATGATTCAAGATTTCTGAAAACTTAGTTTCACAATTCAAACATATTTCATGTAGTTGGTCATGAAAGTAATGCTTTAGAGCCAATGCAATTCACCTTAGCAGAAATTGAAAGAGAAACCAACCACTTTTCAAATGGAAATGAGATTGGTAAAGGAGGATTTGGAGAAGTTTACAAGGTGAGAGAATATGATAATATTTTTTATTTTCGTGTTTTTTTTTTTTTATATATAAATAAGGCTTTCTATTTTTAGGGCTATCTTGATGGACAATCAATAGCTGTAAAAAGACTTTTGGAAAGCTCTAGACAAGGTGCAAATGAGTTTAAGAATGAAATTTTGTTGATATCCAAGCTTCAACATAAGAATTTGGTGACTTTTATTGGTTTTTGCCTTGAACAAGAGAAAAATACTTGTTTATGAATATCTACCCAACAAGAGCCTCGATTACTTTTTATTTGGTTTGTCATTTCTGGCGTTAAGCTCTTCAATTAATCAAACATTTTGCCTTTAAGCATCATATGTATGTATTACACACACACACACTAAATGCATAAAGGCTAAATGTTGATTACTTGGGAACTTGACTTGATTCAACTAATTGGTTATACAAAACAAATACTTCACTCTTACAATGGAAACTTACAATTTTGCATATTCTCAACGAGAAAAGTTGTTAAGTTGGTTTGAATGTTACAATATTATAAAAGGAATTGTTTGAGAAATTATTTATTTACATGAACATTCTCGACACAAAATTATAAATCGTAATCTTAAATGTAGCAATGTTTTCTTAGATGAAAATATGAATTCAAAATTTTAGATTTTGGTTTAGCTCAAATTGTTGAAACAAATCAAAAGAATTGGAATACAAACCAAATTGTTAGAATGTTGTAAGTTTTTAATTTTCTTTCCTATCCTTTTTTTTTTTTTTTGTAAGGTTTGTTTGAGCTAAATTGACATTTTTTCTATTTTTTTTTATATAGGGGTTATATGCCTCTAGAATATGTAATGTTTGGACAATTTTATGAAAAATCTGATGTTTATTGTTGATGGCCTTTTGAGTTATGTAAGTATAATAATTTATAATCTATTTCTCTGTGTTAATGTGTATATATCATTATTCAATGGATAATCATATTGTTGCAGGTTTGGAGACAATGGAAGGATCAACCACCATTAAGTATATTGAACTCCAATATTAAAGAAAATTATTCAGACATTGAAGTCCTTAAGTGCATTCAAATTAGTTTATTATGTGTTCAACAAAACCCTGACACTAGACCTACAATGGTGACAATTGGTTTATATTTTAGTAGTCTTATAACTGAGATACCTACTCCACATGAACCTGCATTTTTCGTGCATGATCAAATGCGTCCAACACCAATTGTAGATGAATCAGTATATAATCATTCTATTAACAATTCTATACCCATCTCTGTAAATGAAATGTCTATGAGTGAAGATTTTCCTAGGTAGTAATTTTTCCTTTAGATATTGTTGTTTATTAGGTTTTTTTGTTGTGTAAAATAATGTGATTGGAAACTTTTACTACTAGATATCAAGTTATAAGCTTTCTTTACTCTACTCTTTAACCTTTTTGCATATTAAAAGTTATGTGTATAAACTGAATTGGTTTGTGTATGGTAACCAACTAAAAATAGATTTTACCATTTTGACATTCAATTTTTTACGACACTTATCTATGACTATATAACAATTAAGGCAACACAAATAGCAAATATTGACAGGTGTCAACAAATTGGAACACTTGGCATGAATCCAAATTTTTAACTTCTAACCAAGACATTTTAGTCAAACAAACAAAATGCAAAAATGTGAAACTATTTTATTTAAATCAAATAACACAAACAATAGTAGGTATAAAGAAATTGAGTAATCTATTGTATAAAACAGAAAAGTTGCACAAACACTTGAAAAGTTGTTTCAACCTTAAACATTTTATAAAAAAAAGCATTAGAGAAGGCATACAACATTGAAAACGTAATAAGCTTTTTTGCCACAAACATGAAAGCTTGGGAGAAGACAATGAAAAGCAAGTTGCATACGGGTTAAAAAAATGTGAGTGAAACAATTTGAAATTTGAAATTCAAAATATAAGAAATTTACTCACAAGATCCACTCACCTTCCCCTTCTTTCTTAGATTTCCTCCGTCTACTCTCCCAAAATCTCTCAAATGTATAAACTTTCGTGCATGCAATCCATATGATTAAGGGTTACTTGGATGTAATAATAAGGATTTAGGGGTTCTCTAACCCTAAGGATTAAGAGTCTCATGAATGCAACTTAAAACATTTAGGTTTTAATGTTTTATGGATGTAATCCTAAGGATTTTGAGTTTCATGAATAAAGCCCTAAGGATTTGGGGTTTAGGGTTTCGTGTATGAAATCATAATGATTTAGGATTTACTGGATGAAAGCCTAAGAATTTAGTGTTTTGTGCATGTAAGCCTAAGAATTTATAGTTTTAGGGATGCAACACTAAGGATTTAGGGTTTCGTGGATTCAACCCAAAGTATTTTGGGTTTTGTGGATGTAACCTTAAGGATCTAGGATTTCGTAGATGCAATACTAAGAATTTAGGGTTTCATGGATGTAACTCTACATTATGATATATGGTTTATGGTTTAAAATTTATAGTTTAAGAGTTAAATATTTAAGGATTTAATGTTTAGGATCTAGGGTTTTGTGTTGCATCATTTATGGTTTAGAATTCAAGGTTTTATTCCATGGTTTAGGATTTAAGGTTTCATTTAAGATATAGGTTAGACTTTTATGGTTTATGATTAGAGTTTCATTTCATGCTTTTGGATTTAAGCTTTCATAAATCAAACCTATATTAGGATTTACAGTTTCATTAACAAAACCCTAAATCCTAAGGGTTTCATCCACGATACCCTAAATCCTTAGAGTTGCATTCACGAAACCCTACATCTTTAGGATTGCATCCACAAAACCTCAAATACTTAGGGTTGCATCCAAAAAACCCTAAATACTTAGGGTTGCACGAACAAAAACCTAAATCATTAAGGTTACATCAACAAAACCCTAAATCTTTAGGATTGCATCCATGGAACCTTAATTCCTTAGGGTTTCATCCACGAAACCCTAAATCCTTAAAGTTGCATCCATAAATTCCCAAATACTTAGAGATGCATCAACGAAACCCTAGATCCTTAGAGTTACATTAACAAAGCCCTAAATCTTGAGCGTTTCATCCATGAAATCCTAAATCCTTAGGGTTCTTCAATAAAACCCTAAAATCCTTAGGGTTGAATTTACAAAAACCTAAATACTTAGAGTTGCATCTTTGAAATCATAAATCCTCATGGTTGCATCCATGAAATCATAAATCCTTAGGGTTGCATTCATGAATCCTAAATTTGTAGATTTTCATTCATGAAACTCTAAATCCTTAGTGTTGCATCCTTGAAATCCTAAATCCTTAGAATTGCATGCAAGAAACCCTAAATCATAAACTTTGAAACCATAACTAGAACTCTACGATACAGGGCTTCAAAAATATGAAGAAAATTAAAACGTATGAAAAACCCAAAGTAATGTGTTGAAAATTTTAAAAAAATTAAAATTTTAAGAATATGGAAGAGCACAAGAATTATCTTGAAAAAAAAAAATTTAAAAATGATTTTTTTAAAAAAATAATAAAAATGAAAAAAATGGGAAAATAACAAAAGAAGTCTTCAAAATATGATTTTCTTTTTTTAAAAAATATGGAAAAAAAGAGTATTGTATTAAAAACTTGAAAATAAAATGATAGTTTTAAAAATGTAAAAAGAATAAAAGTAATGTCTAGAAAATTTATGCAAAAAATATTTTATTTGTAAAAAAAAATGAAAAAACAAGAGTAATGTCTGAAAAATATTAAAAAAATGAAAATTTCTAAAAAAAAAAAAGTATTAATGTCTTGAAAATTTGAAAAAATTAAAATTTAAAAAGTATGACAAAATTAAAAATAAGGATTGAGTGTTTCATGGATGCAACTTTAAGGATTTAGTTTTACGTGGATAAAACCCTAAGAATTTAGGGTGTATGGTTTCATGGATGAAATCCTAAGTATTTAGAATTTAGTGGATCAAACCTTAATGAATTAAGGCTTCATGAATCAAATCCTAAGGATTTAGTGTTTCATAGAAATAATCCTAAGGATGTAGGCTTTCGTGGATAAAACCATAAGGATGTAAGGTTTGTGGATGCAACCATAAGAATTTAAGGTTTTGTGGATTCAACCTTATAGATTAAGGGTTTCGTGAATGAAACCCTAATAATTTAGAGTTTAGGATTTCGTGGATGCAACCCTAAAGGTTTATGGTTTCGTAGATGAAACCCTAAGTATTTAAGATTTACTAGATGAAACCCTAAGAATTTAGCATTTCATGCATGCAATACAAATGATTAAGGCTTTCATGAATGCAACCGTAAGGATTTAGGGTTTCCTAGATACAACCCTAGAATTAAGGGTTTCTTGAATGCAACTTAAAGCATGCAGAGTTTTGTGGATTCAACACTCAAGATTTAATATTTTAATGATGTAACCCAAAGGATTTAGGGTTTTGTAATTTAAACCCTAATGTTTTAGGGTTTAAGGTTTCATGGATGAAACTCTAATGATTTAGGATTTAGTGGATGAATGCCTAAGGATTTAGTGTTTCATGTATGTAAGCTTAATGATTTAGGGTTTTAGGGATGCAAAATTAAGGATTTAGGGGTTTCATTGATGTGACCTCGATGATTTCAGATTTTATGGATTAAACCCTAAGTATTTGGGATTTTAAGGATGCAACCCTAAGAATTTCAAGTTTCGTAGATGCAACCCTAAGGATATAGGATATCGTGAATGTAATACTAAGGATTTAGGGTTTCATATATGGAACCCTATATTACGATAAATGGATTTTGGATTATGCATTACAGTTTAAAATTTATAGTTTTAAAGTTGAATATTTAAGGATTTAGTGTTTAGGGTGTAGGGTTTTGTGTTGCCTTGTTTATGATTTTATAGTTTAGGATTTGGGGTTTCATTTCATGGTTTAGGATTTAGGATTTCATTTGGGATATAAGTTAGGCTTTTATGGTTTATAATTTAAGGGTTTCATTTCACGCTTTTGGATTTAAGCTTTCATAAATGAAACCTATATTAGGATTTAAAGTTTCATTCAAGAAACCTTAAATCCATAAGGTTTCATCAACGAAACCCTAAATTTCAAGAGTTTCATCCACAAAATCTTAAATCATTAAGATTGCATCATTAAAACCCAAAAATTCTTGCGGTTGCTTTCACGAAACTCCAAATCCTTAAGGTTCCATCCACGAAACCCAAACTCCTTAGAGTTGTATCAACGAAACCCTAAATATATAGGGTTTCATCAACGAACCCGTCAATCATTAGGGTTCTTCAACGAACCCCTAAAATCCTTAGGGTTACATCTACAAAACCCTAAATACTTAACATTGTATCCTTGTGACCCTAAATCCTTAGGGTTGCATCTATGAAACCCCTAATACTTAGGATTGCATCCACAAAATCCTAAATCCTTAGGTTGGCATCCATCAAACCCTAAATCCTTAAGCGTGTATGCATAAAACCCTAAATCATAAACTCTAGAACCCTAAATAAAACCTTAAGATTTAGGGCTTCAAAAACATGAAAAAAAATTAAAACCAAGAGTAATATGATGAAAATTTTTAAAGATGAAAAATTTAAAAATATGAAAAAAGAAAAAGAGTATTATCTTGAAAAAAAATGATTTTTTAAAAAAATATATGAAAATAATAAGAGAGGTCTTGAAATATGAAATTTTAAAAAAAAAATACTAAAAGTATATAAAATTTATGGAAAAAATGATTTTTTTTTTAAAAAAATTATTTTTATTTTTAAAAAAAATTGAAAAAAGAAGAGTAATGTTTTGAAAATTTGAAAAAAAAAAACAAGAGTATTTATGTCTTGAAAATTTGAAAAAATTAAAACTTTCAAAGTATGACAAAAAATAAAATAAAGGATTGAGTGTTTCATGGATACAACGCTGAGGATTTAGTGTCTCGTGGATAAAACCATACGGATGCAGTGTTTGTGCATACATCCTAAAAAATTTAAGGTTTCGTGGATTCAACTTGATGGATTTAGGGTTTAGGATTTTGTGGATGTAACCCTAAGGGTTTATGGTTTCGTGGATGAAACCCTAAAGATTTAGGATTTACTAGATGAAACCCTAAGAATTTAGTGTTTTGTGTATGTAATCTAATTGATTAAGGGTTTCATAGATATAACTATAAAAATTTAAGGTTTCGTGGATGCAACCTGAAAGGTTAAGGGTTTTATGAATGAAACTTAAAGCATGTGGGATTTCCTAGATACAACCTTAAGGATTTAATGTTTAATAGATGTAACCCTATGGATTTAGAGTTTCATGAATAAAGCTCCAATGATTTGGGATTTAGGGTATCGTGGATGAAACCTTAATGATTTAGGGTCTACGGTTTCATGTTATCCTATTTATGGTTTTATGGTTTAAGATTTGGGGTTTCATTCCATGATTTATAATTTATTGTTTCTTTCCATGGTTTTGGATTTAGGGTTTCATGGTTTAGAATTCAAGGTTTCATTTCATGGTTTAGGATTTAGGGTTTCATTTGGGATATAGGTATGGCTTTTATGGTTTATGATTTAGGGTTTCATTTTATGCTTTTGGATTTAAGCTATCATAAATGAAACCTATATTAGGATTTAAAGTTTCATTCACTTAGGGTTTCATAAATAAAACATTTAATTGAAACCTTAAATATTTAGGGTTTCATTTAAGAAACCCAAAATATTTTTTTATATATTTTAATACTTTCATATATAAAACCCTAAATATTTATGGATTGATTTCTAAAACCTTAAATATTTAGGATTACATTTGAGCTTTCATTAAAAAAAAGGAAACCCTTAATACTTAGGTTTCCGATTAATGGTTTTATTTATGTAACACTTAATATTTAAAGTTTTCTTTTATAAAATCCTAAATATTTTTTGTTTTAATTTAGGTTTCTTTAATATAATCCTAAATAATTAAGGTTTCATTTAATAAACCATAAATAATTAGGAATTCATTTAAGAAACCATAAATATTTTGGGTTTCATTTATGAAACTCTTAATACGTAGGGTTTTGATTTATAGATTCATTTATGAAACCCTAAATATTTTGGGAGAATTTCATGTTTTTATTAATCAAAAAATAAATATTTAGGTTGAGTTTTAGGTTTTCATCCATGAAACCCTAAATATTTAACGTTTCATTTATGAAATTCTAAATAGTTGAGACTACGTTTATCTAACCTTTAATATTAATGGTTTCAATTTAGGGTGAAGCTTAAAGTTTCATTAATGAAACCCTAAATAATTAGGGTTTAGGGTTTCATAAATGAAATCATAAATATTTACGGTTTTGTAAATAAAAAATAATTGAAATTCTAAATATTTAAGATTTCATTTAAGAAATCAAAATTTTTTTTATAATTTAATGTTTTCATATTTTTTCAAATTTTTAAGATATTTCATTTACTTTTTAATATTTTTTAAATTTTCTTACTTTTTCACACACACACACACACACACACACACACACACACACACACACACACACATATATATATATATATATATATATTTTTAAACATACGTTCTTATTTTTAAAATTTTAATTTTTTCAAGACATTACACCTCATTTTTCATATTATTCAAAATTCTCATTTTTTTCAACATTTTCGAGACATTATTCTTTTTTTTTAATTATTTTAAATTTTTATTTTATCTTTTCAACTTTTTCAAGACATTACTCTAGCTTTTTTATATTCTTTCAATATTTGAAGACATTACTCTTGGTTTTACATATTTTTTAAAATTTTTCATTTTTTTAAATGTCTCTATAAATTTAACATGTTTTTTTTTCATATTTTTAAATTTTTAAATTTTTAAATTTTTAAATTTTTAAATTTTTTTAATACATTAAAATTTCTTTTTCATATTTTTTAAAATTTTAGTTAATGAAATCCTAAATATTTAAGGTTTCATTTATAAATTTAGTGTTTAATTAATAAAACCTTTAAATAATTGGAGTTTCATATTCAAAACCTTAAATAATTTGGGTTTCATTTATGAAACCTAAATATTTAGATTTTCGATTAATGGTTTCATTTATGAAACACATAAAATTTAGGATTTTGTTTATAAAATCCTAAATATTTAGGATTTCCATTTAGGGTTTTTTTTAATGTAGTTTTAAATAATTAACATTTCCTTTATGAAATCATAAATAATTAGGGATTCATTTAAGAAACACTAAATATTTTGAGTTTCATTTATGAAATCCAAAATTTAATATGAATCCCTAAATATTTAGGATTAAATTTTGGGTTTCATTTATGAAACCCTAATATGTAGGATTTTGATTTATAGATTCGTTTATGAAATCTTAAATATTTTGAGAGAATTTCATGATTTCATTAATCAAAACATAAATATTTAGGATGAGTTTTAAGTCTTCATTTAGGAAACCCTAAGTATTTAGTGTTTCATTAATGAAATCTTAAATAGTTGAGACTATGTTTATCAAAACTTTAATATTTATGGTTTCATTAATAAAACCCTAAATATTAAGGGTTTCATAAATAAAATATTTTATCGAAATATTAAATATTTAGGGTTTCTTTTAAAAGCAAAGTATTATTTCTTTTATACTTTAATATTTTCACTTTTTTATTCAAATTTTCATGACATTTCATTGACTTTTTTTTTAATTTTTCATTAATTTTCAACTCTTTTAAGACACTAGTCTTGTTTTTTAATATATTTTTTTTAATTTTCAATTTCTTTCCATTTTTAAATATATTCCTCTTGATTTTCATTTTTCAAATTTTTTTTCATATTTTTCAAAATTTTCATTTTTTTCAACATTTTCAAGATATTACCCTTGCTTTTTAAAATTTTTTAAGCCATTATTCTTGGTTTTACATTTTTTAAAATTTTTTATTCTTTTAAAATCTATCTAGAAATTTAACATGCTTTTTGCATATTTTTCAAAAATAATATATTTTAAATTTTTTTAATACATTACCATGTTTTTTTTTTCATATTTTTAAAAATTTTCGTTAATGA
Source organism: Amphicarpaea edgeworthii (assembly GCA_014843725.1). Taxonomy (NCBI): domain Eukaryota; kingdom Viridiplantae; phylum Streptophyta; class Magnoliopsida; order Fabales; family Fabaceae; genus Amphicarpaea; species Amphicarpaea edgeworthii. Next base: position 14,397,662 of record CM026324.1, read on the forward strand.
AACCTTAAATATTTATGGTTTCATTTATAAATTTAGTGTTTAACTAATGCAACCTTAAAATAAATAGAGTTTCATATTCGAAACCTTAAATAATTTGGGTTTCATTTATGAAACCTAAGTATTTAGGATATCGATTAATGATTTTATGTATGAAAATATTAGGGTTTTGTTTATAAAATCCTAAATATTTTGGGTTTCAATTTATGATTTATTTAATGTAATTCTAAATAATTAAGGTTTCATTTAAGAAACTATAAATAATTAGGGATTCATTTAAGAAACCCTAAAGAATTAGGATTTCATTTAAGAAACCCTAAATGTTTCAATTTAATGTTTCATTTATAAAACCCTGGATATTAATGGTTTCAATTTTTTGAAAATTTTCATTTTTTCAACATTTAAAGAAATACTCTTGGATTTTCATTTTTTTTTTTAAAAATTTCATATTTTCCAAATTTTCTAGATATTTGTCTTTCTTTTTCAACCTTTTCAAAATATTAGACTTGCTTTTTCATATTTTTCCAAAATTTTATTTTTTTTAACTTTTTTAATAAATTACCATTGCTTTTTCATATTTTTTAAAATTTTCATTAATGAAACCCTAAATATTTTGAATTTCATTTGTAAATTTAACATTTAATTAATAAAATGTTAAAATAATTAGAGTTTCATATTCAAAACGTTAAATAATTTGGGTTTTGTTTATGAAGTATAAATATTTAGGGTTTTGATTAATGGTTTGATTGAAGAAACACTTAATTTTTTTTCAATTTTTGTAGACATTTTTCTTGTTTTTCATGATATTATACTTGCTTTCTCATATTTTTTTTTAAAATTTTCATTTTTTCAACTTTTTCAAGATATTACTGTTGTATTTTTTCATATTTTTTCAATATTTTCATATTCTTAAAAGTTTCATATTCGAATCCTTAAATAGTTTGGGTTCATTTATGAACCTTAAATATTTAGGATTTCGATTAATGGTTACATTTATAAAACACTAAATATTTAAGATTTTGTTTTTAATTAAGGTTTCATTTAAGATAAAGAAAATAATTAAGATTTCATTTAATAAATCGTAAATAATTAGGGATTCATTTAAGAAATAAAAAAAAAATTGAAGTTTCATTTACAAAACCCTAAATATTTTGGGTTTCAATTTAGTATTTCATTTATGAAGCCCTAAATATTTATGGTTTCAATTTAGGGTGAAGGATAAGGTTTCATTAATTTTATAAACATTAAAATTTAAGGTTTTATTAATGAAACCTTAAGCTTCTACCAAAATTCAAACCATAAATATTAAAGGTTTGATTAATGTAGCCTCAACTATTTAGGGTTTCAATAAGGAAACGCTGAATAGTTAGGGTTTCATGAATGAAAACCTAAAACTCACCTTAAATATTTGTTTTGATTAACGAAATCATGAAATTCTCCCTAAATATTTAGGTTTCTTAAATGAAACCTCAATTATTTAGGGTTTCTTAAATAAATCCCTAATTATTTATGGTTCTTAAATGAAACTTTAATTATTTAGGGTTACATTAAAGAAATCCTAAATTGAAGTCCTAAATATTTAGGGTTTTATAAACAATACCTTAAATATTAAGTGTTTCAAAAATGAAACCATTAATCGAAACTCTAAATATTAGATTTCGTAATAGAAATCCAAATTATTTAAGGTTTTGAATATAAAACTCTAATTATTTTAAGGTTCTATAATTAAACACTAAATTTATAAATGAAACCCTAAATATTTAGGGTTTCATCAACAAAATTTTTAAAACATATGAAAAAGCAATGGTAATGTATAAAAACAGGTTAAAAGAAAACTTAAAATTACGAAAACACAAGTTAAATTTCTAAAGAGATTTTTCAAAACTAAAAATTTTAAAAAAAATATATGAAAAACCAAGAGTATTATCTTAAAATATTCAAAAAAAAACATCAAAATTTAAGGAAATATGAAAAAGCAAGAGTAATATCTTAAAAAAGTTGAAAAAAATTAAAAATTTGAAAAATATGAAAATGCAAGTCTAATATCTTGGAAAAGTTGAAAATAATTAAAGATTTGAAAAAATATGAAAAAGCAAGACAAATGTTTAAAAAATTTGAAAAAAATGAATTTTTAAAAAAAATATCAAAATCCAAGTGTAATGTCTTTAAATACTAAAAAAACAAATGAAAATTTTGAAACATATGAAAAAAAAAATGTAATGTCTTGAAAAAAAAAAGATAAAAATGAAAATTTTAAAAAAAATTGAGAAATCAAGAGGAATGTATTTAAAAATGGAAAGAAATTGAAAATAAAAAAAAATATATGAAAAAAAAAGAGTAATGTCTTGAAAGAGTTTAAAATTAATGAAAATTTAAAAAATATTAAAAAGCAAATGAAATGTCTTGAAAATTTGAAAAAAAAATGAAAATATTAAAATAGAATATTTTGGGTTTCTTAAATGAATCCCTAAATATTTATGGTTTTCATTAAATGTGTTATTTACGAAACACTACATATATTAGGGTTTCATTGTATGGTTTCATTTTTGAAATCCTAAACCCTAATTATTTAGAGTTTCATTAATGAAACCTTAAAGTTTACCCTAAATTAAAATCATAAATATTAAAGGTTTGATAAACGTAATTTCGACTATTTAGGGTTTTATTAATGAAACGCTAAATATTTAGGGTTTCATGAATCAAAACCTAAAACTCTCCTTCAGTATTTATGTTTTGATTAATGAAACTATGAAATTCTCCATAAATATTTAGGGTTTCATAAATGAATCCATAAATTAAACCCTAGGGTTGCATCAACGAAACCTTAAATTCTAAATCCATACAACCTTATATCTTAAAGATCACAGCAACGAAACCTTAACTTATTAGGGATGCATCCATGAAACCCTAAAATCTTAAGGTTGTATCCATGAAAACCTAAATCCTTATAGTTGCATTAACAAACCTCTAAATCTTAAGGGTTGAATCCACGAAACCTCAAATTCTTAGGATTGTTTTCACAAACCCTAAACTTTTAAGGTTGCATCATTGAAATCTTAAATCTTAAGGGTTTCATCCACGAAACCCTAATCCTTGGGGTTGCATAAAAGAAACCAAAAAATCCTTAGGATTTCATCCACGAAATTCCATATACTTAATGTCATATCCATGAAACCATAAAATCTTAGGGATGCATCCACAAAACCGTAAATCCTTAGACTTACATCCACGAAACCCCAAATACTCAGGGTTACATCCACAAAACCTTAAATCCATGAGGTTGCATTCATGAAACCCTAAATCCTTAGGCTTACATGCAAAAAACCCTAAATAATAAACTTTGAAACCCTTAATGAAACCCTAGGATTTAGGGCTTCGAAAATAAGAAAAAAAAAATTAAAACTTATGAAAAACTAAGGTAATTGGTTGAAAATTTTTAAAAAATGAAAATTTTAAGAATATGAAAAAGTAAGAGTATTATCTTAAAAATTTATTTTTTTTAAATATTACAAATTAAAAAATATGAAAATAATATAAGAAGTCTTCAAAATTGGATTCTTTTTTTAAAAATTAAATAAAAAAATAAGAGTAATTTCTTAAAATTTTGAAAATAAAATGAAAAATTTTCAAATATAAAAAATAAGAGTAATGTCTAGAAAATTTATGTGAGAGATGATTTTTGAAAAAATGAAAATTTAAATAGAATGCCAAAAATTTAAAAATAAGAATTGAGTGTTTGATGGATTAACCTTATGGATTTAGTTTTTTCGTGGATAAAACCCTAAGGATTAAGGATTTAGGGTTTAATGGATGAAACCCTGAGTATTTAGGATTTAGTGAATGAAATCTTAAGGATTTAAAGCTTTGTGCATCAAATCCTAAGGATTTAATGTTTCGTTGATGTAACCCTATGGATTTAGGGTTTCGTGGAAATAACCCTAAGGATGTAGGGTTTTGTGGATAAAACCATAAGGATATAGGATTTGTCTATGCAACCTTAAGAATTTAAGGTTTTGTGTATTCGACCTTATGGATTTAAGGTTTTGTGGATGAAATCCTAAGGTATTGGGGTTTACGATTTTGTGGATGCAACCCTAAGGATTTACGATTTGGTGGATGAAACCCTAAGATTTAAGGATCTACTAGATGAAATAGTAAGAATTTAGCATTATGTGCATGCAATTCAAATGATTAAGGGTTCCGTGGAGGCAACCGTAAGGATTTAGGATTTCGTGGATGCAACCCTAATGATAAAGGGTTCGTGAATGCAACTCAAAGCATGTAGGATTTCATTGATGCAACCCTAAGGGATTAATGTTTTGTGGATGTAACTCTAAGGATTTAGGGTTTCGTGAATAAAACCCTAATGATTTAGGATTCAAGGTTTCGTGGATAAAACCTTAATGATTTAGGATTTAGTGGATGAAAGCCTAAGGATTTAGTTTTTCAAGCATGTAAGTCTAAGGAGTTAGGGTTTTAAGGATGTAACACTCGGGATTAAAGGTTTTGGTTATGCTACCCTAATAATTTAGGGTTTCATGGATGCAACCCTAAGTATTATACAACCCTAAGTATTTTGGGTTTCGTGGATGCGACCCTAAGAATTTATGGTTTCGTATATGTAACCCTAAAGATCTAGGATTCCATTGATGCAATACTAAGGATTTAGGATTTCATGGATGCAACCCTAATGATTTAGGATTTAATGAATGACAGCCTAAGGATTTAGTTTTTTATGCATGTAAGCTTGAAGATTTAGGGTTTCAAGGATGTGACCCTAATGATTTAGGGTTTCATGGATACAACCCTAAGTATTTGGGATTTCATGGATGCAACCCTAAGATTTATGGTTTTGTATATGAAACCTTAAAGATCTAAGGTTTCATGGATGCAACCTTAATGATTTAGAATTTCGTGTATGCAACCCTAATTATTTGGGTAAATGAAACCTTAAGGATTTAGGGTTTGGTGGATGCAACCCTAAGGATTTAGAGTTTTATAAATGAAACCTTACATTACGATATATGGTTTATGATTTATGCCTTATGGTTTACAATTTATATTTTTAGTTAAATATTTAAGGATTTAGTGTTTATGGTTTAGGGTTTCGTGTTGCATTGTTTATGATTTTATGGTTTAGGATTTTGGGTTTCATTCCATGATTTAGGATTTATGGTTTCTTCCCATGGTTATGGATTTATGGTTTTTTTTGTTTAGAATTTAAGGTTTTATATCATGGTTTAGGATTTAGGGTTTCATTTAAGATATATGTTAGGCTTTTATGGTTTATGATTTAGGATTTCATCTTAAGCTTTTGGATTGAAGCTTTCATAAATGAAACCTATATTAGAATTTAAAGTTTCATTCACAAAATCCTAAATCCTTAGGGTTACATCAATGAAACCTTAAATCCTTAGGGTTACATCAACGAAACCCTAAATCTTAAAGATTTCATTCATAAAACCCTAAATCTTTACGGTTGCATCAACAAAACCTTAAATCTTCAAGACTGCATCCACAAAACCTTAACCCATTAAGGTTGCATCCACAAAATCCTAAATCCTTGATATTGCATCAACGAAACCTTAAATCATTATGGTTCCATCAACGAAACCCTAAATCCTAAGGGTTTCATCCACAAAGCCCTAAATCATTAGGGTTGCATAAATGAAACCCTAAAATCCTTAGGGTTACATCCACGAAACCCTAAATCCTTAAGACTACATCCACAAAACCTTAACCCATTAGGGTTGCATCCACAAAATCCTAAATCCTTGATGTTGCATCAACAAAACCTTAAATCATTACGATTGCATCAACGAAACCTTAAATCCTAAGTGTTTCATCCACAAAACCCTAAATCCTTAAGACTACATCCACGAAACCTTAACCCATTAGGGTTACATCCACAAAATCCTAAATCCTTGATGTTGTATCAACGAAACCTTAAATCATTATGGTTGCATCAACGAAACCCTAAATCCTAAGAATTTCATCCACAAAATCCTAAATCATTAGGGCTGCATAAATGAAACCCTAAAATCCTTAGGGTTACATCCACGAAACCCTAAATCCTAAGGGTTTCATCCACAAAATCCTAAATCATTAGGGTTGTATCAATGAAACCCTAAAATCCTTAGGGTTACATCCACGAAACCCTAAATCCTTAGGACTACATCCATGAAACCTTGACCCATTAGGGTTACATCCACAAAATCCTAAATCCTTGATGTTGCATCAATGAAACCTTAAATCATTACGGTTGCGTCAACGAAACCCTAAATCCTAAGGGTTTCGTCCACAAAACCCTAAATCATTAGGGTTGCATCAATGAAACCCTAAAATCCTTAGGGTTGCATCCATGAAATCCTAAATCATTAGGGTTGCATCCATGAAACCCAAAATACTTAATGTTGCATCCATGAAACCATAAATCCTTAGGGTTGCATCCACGAAATCGTAAATCCTCAAGCTTGCATCCATGAAACCCTAAATACTTAATGTTGCATCCACAAAACCCTAAATACTTAGGGCTACATCCATGAAACCTTAAATCCTTAGTGTTGCATCCATGAAACCCTTAATCCTTAGGCTTACATGCATGAAACCCTAAATTATAAACTCTAAAACCTTAAAAGAAACCCTAAGAATTTAGGGTTTCGTGGATGCAAACTTAATGATTTAGGATTTCTTGGATGCAACCATAAGCATTAAAGGTTTTGTGGATGTAACCATAAGGATTTAACGTTTTGTAGATCCCACCCTAAGGATTTAGGGTTTCATTGATGCAACCCTAAGGATTTAAGGTTTCATAAATGAAGTTTTAAATCCTAATATAGGTTTCATTTATAAAACCTAAAATCCTAAAGTATGAAATGAAACCCTAAATCATAAATCATGAAAGCCTAACCTTAAATCCTAAATGAAATCATACTTCCAAGACCATGAAATGAAACATTGAATTCTAAATCATGAAACCTTTATCTAAAAGAAACCCTAAATCCTAAACCATGGAATGAAATCCTAAATCATAAAATCCTAAATCTTAAATCATAAAACCATAAAAAATGCAACATGAAACCCTGAAATATTAAAGCATAAACTCTAGACCCTAAATTCTAAATCCTTAAATATTGAAATCTAAAACTCTAAATTTTAAATCATAAGCCATATATCCTAAAACTCTAAACCCTAAATCCATACGCCACCACGTCAGTTTACTAATTTTTGACACATTGATTTAATTAGTTAAGTGTCATTTCACTATTTAATCTCATACTTTCACTCAATCTCCAAACATTCACTCATCACCCTAAAACACACTCTAAAAAATTTATGTTTCAGTCGTCATTCTCCAAGTTAATGAATATCTTTAATCAGTTGCTAAACTATTAAATTGACATTAAAATTTGTTCATACATTTTGGATTTCTACTTTTATTCATACATTTTGGATTTCTACTTTCTTGATTTGCAATATTAGTGAAATACATTTTTTGGTAGTTCATGAAAGTTTTCCATGCAATTAACAATGACATATTCAAGAGTAAAGTATAGTTAACATTCTATTTGTTCGCTAGAATGATTAATATCTTTAAAAAGTTTTTTTTACAAAATCTCTTTCTTAATAATGAAATAAAATAGAATAAGATTAATATTTTATTACTTGTAATAAATATGATAAGAAAAATAACAAGAGAGAAAAAACATAATAACTACAATATCAAAAATATTAATATCAATTAAAGTCACATGGTGGTACATGATTCATAAAAACATAATTATTATGAAATCACATTATTCATAAAAATATAATTACTACGAAATCAATCACAAATGAATTGTATTACCCAATTCATTAATTTTGTTAACTAAATGCAACAAACCAGGAAAGGAAAGGAAAGAAACCTTTTAATTACTCACATACACCATGCTACCAAATAATTCTAGATGGTAACTTCTTAATTACATGTAGAAAGTCCTTAATTTGTTCACAATATAACCTACAAAAATCTAATAAAGCCAAGACATACATATTAAAGTTGGATATCTAATAAGGCCACATGGTAGTGATGGAGCTCACACCATTAATATTATTATCGCTATGGAAATCGGTGCAAGGAATAATATTATCCAAGTTTCCATATGAAGCAGCATCAATATTCCCAATAACTGTGATGGTTGGAGAGACATGTGCCATGCGATGCAGAATATTATTATTCTCGTTGTTGAAAGGTGTGAGTGTACCACGAGTGACCGTATCCTCAGCTAATTTCACCTAATCAAATGAAGAAAATTAACAACTTCCTTTAATTAGCAACTCAACATTTATATCTTCTTTTTTTATTTATTGAAATCATTGATTTCCCCTTTCTATATAGCTACCTTGTTACTCTAGTTCCTCCAAATTAAAAATTGAAATACTTCACACATTGACGGAGTAAAAATAATTATACTTATCATCTGTTGAATCTTTCCATAAAAAAAATTAACAATTGTCATTAAATTGTTTAACTTTAATTAACATTACTTAACTTTTTTTTTTCCATTGAAATATATGATATAACGTTGCTTATATAAATATTATATAAATAGTATTGTTTATATAAATAATTGTTACTTAAAAAATTTATATTATTAATAACATATTTTTTAGTATTATAAGACTTGTAAAATTAAGTTAAATACTCATGTTATTTATATTAATATTAGAGTAAATTTTTGTATAAAATATTTAAATTTATGTAAAATTATAAGATCTACAAAAATAAGTTAAATAATTAGTCCAAGCAACTATACATTTTAGATGCGTGTTAATTACTATATCTATCATGATTTTTTTAATAATTAACGGTGTAAATTTTTTGACACTAATAAACAATACACAAAATCTTGAGTGTTCGGTGATTTCAATTCAGCTGAATTAAGTACATAATGAGACACTGTAAGACCTGCAGTTTTAATAAAGAATCTCTTTTCTAATAGAGATAGATCATGAGCAGTATTTACTCTTTTAAAATAAATCTTAATCGATGATTTAATTAATGCAATTTAATTCTTAAAAAAAATTATAATATACACTAAAGAACTTACATACTCTATGTTTGTACCGATAATATGGTAACAAAAAAATATATATACCTTAGCTCTCAAAGCTTCGACATCTGATTTTAGCACTCGATTATTTGTATCAGCCTCACGAAATTGTTGGCTTGCATCTCTAAACTGCTTAATTAGGTTTGTGTTTTCCAGTTTCATCCGTTCAACCTGAGAAAGATTATTCAAAATTTCATAATGGAAATGGAATTACTATACCAACAAAAAAAAAAAGTGATTTCCAGTGTCATATCAAAGATCTACATGATTAAATTTCTAAAATACATATAACAAAACAGCAAAAAAAAAAAAGTATATAAACAAACTTTACTATACATTGTTCCATTAACAATTATAAAATGATATGTTTTAATTATATGAAATTAGAGTTTAAGTATATAAGTTTGTAAGAAAAAAAAAATTGAGAAAGAAGGGCAAGGACCATGCTTACAAGATTTTGATAAAGGAAAAAAATGGTTGACATCTATTTAGGTTAACGAGTGCTAGTAACATTTTTTCAAATACATTCCTTTTAACATACTTCTTAATTATTATTAATTCAAATTTATTAGAAACTGTAAAATTACGATTGAAAACACTAAATTAGATGTGATATTTGAATCATTTTGTTATTTCTAATAAGTTTCAAATATTTTAAATAATGTAATAACCGTGTTTAATATTTTTCTTTTTGAGTTATATACATCTTAATGTAGAAAATAGATAAAGAAAGGAAGAGAGAAATGTGATGAAAATGATGTGATAAAAAGAGGGGAAAAAAAAAAGAGATATGAAAAGAGTAATAAGGCTTTGAAAAGATGTAAAAGAAGATAATGTCAAAACATATATATAATAAAAAGAGTTAGATAAACTATTACTTGCAACTCCAGGTCTTCCAAATTGGCTTGTTTTCTTCTTCTGGACCTCTTTGCATACTCTCGATTAAAAAGCTTCCTGAAATAAGAAATCTCGATATAATCAGTTAATTAATGATACTTAATATATTCAACACTTTCTAATTATTAATGAAATGATCATTAATATATATCGATTGTTGCTCTAATAAAGAGATAAGAATAAGGAAATTGTAACTGTGTAACAAAGTTTTTATTATAAGTTAATTTACTTTCATAAAATTATTTTAAAAGGCAAATAAATAAAAAATTGTGTTCGTCTGGATAAATCTTTATTACACTATAAGTATTGCACCGCCACCGCCATTATTCTCTTATCTGACATTCTATTGCGAAATGCCTAATTTGTAATGTAAAACCAATTCTAATGTAATTTTAGGGGTAGAAAATTTATTTTCATAAAATTATTTTAAAAGTAAAATAAATAAAGAATTGTGATTTTCTAGATAAATCTTTATTACACTATCGCCCTTATTCTCTTATCTGACATTCTATTGTACCAAGGAATGCCTAATTTGTAATGTAAAACCAATCTCTAATGTAATTTTAGGAGTAGAAAGTTTTACTGGTTTTACTCTAGTAGGTTGTTTGGATACAGGGTTAGAGGAGTTTTTTATAGTTCATTTTCTAAAAAAAATCTCAAAAGCATTTTTAATTTGGATCCAAACATATCTTAGCTCTCTAGCTAATGCTTTAGATATATATGTATCTATCTATATACCTTCTAAGGCGCTTCATATCAATATCGTTTGTGCTTTGTTCAGAAGGAGTTGCTTCATCATCTTCATCAGAGGGATCACGTGAGGAACCACTTGTAGTAGTGGTGCCACCTTTCACTTCATTATCTCTCACGTTTGGTTTGTTAGTAGACACTAGGCTCCCAACTGTTCATTAATTAAGCAATTCAATCCAAAATGTTCAAACTATATACATACATATAGAGAGAGAAATGATAAGTTACACCAATCATTAATTCTAAGAGAGTTATACTCTATCTTAACCATTGAATTTTTTAAGATACAATAAATCATTAATCTTAATCATTAAATCTTAAAAAAATAAATTATCAAGATGAAGTGTATAACTCTTAATGTAACTTAATCCCTCCTTATAGAGTTAGTATTATACCGGTATCCCAATGAGAATCAATAGTTGCACAGATGGTGGATTCAATGGGAGTGAGGTTTTGGGAGCTGAATAGGGTTTGATCATCTGTGACTCCTCCAATTCCACCACAACTTGAAAACGCACTTAATGCATCCTGCAATATATATTATTATTATCAACGTACGGCTACATAAGTTTCAACTTTTATTTCTATTTTGTACATAAATTTAATTATAAGAGAATAAGATATTGTAGTAACCTAGTAACATAATTTTACATTGTAACTGTAAGATAATAGTAACTTTTTATTTATGATAGATAATTGACTTTTAAAAATTATTTTAAAAATCTTATAAATAAAGAATAGTAATTATCTAACCATATAAATTATGTTACACTTTTATTCTCTAATTCTAAAGTTACCACAAGTAGCTTTTCAATCATTCCCCTCTTCATTGACACACCATCTTGTATGTGACCTTTTTAATTTAACTCTAACTAATTAGTGATTTTTTCTTTTAAAAAAAAAAGCTATTTAATTGTATCACATTTTACAATAAGTAAAAAATCAAGAAAAAGAATAAAAATAGGTATTGATGTATGGTGAATAGTAAATGATGTGACAGATATAATATTTGGATTGTAATAATACATATAACAATAATATCTTAGGAAAATTACAAGCTTCATGAATGGCATTACTTTTAGGAAAATTATTTATCAACACTAAATATAGATATTACAAGTAACATGATATAATAATAAAAGAAAAACAAAAGAAAACTATGAGCATTACTAAAGTTATTGAAAAAAAAATACAATTTTTAATATTGTTGTTGTTTTTTAGGATGCAAAAAAAAATACATATTTTAATTAGTTTCTTAAAACATCATAATTAATGAATTTATAAATATTTTCTTATTAAAAATATAATGAAATACATAAAAAAAAACATTAAATGTTTTTTTTTCTATAAAAACTTTTCAATTTTAATTCCTGCTGACGTGGCCTTCACCTTTTCCATTATTTCAACTAATTCTTTTGTTATTTATTTAAGGAAGCGTTATGTACAAGCTTGTTAAGGACGTTGATGCTTTGATCAAGATCAACAGTACTATAATTAATGAGTGCTTAGCCAAATAAATTATTTGAAGAACAAAGGTTTTAACAACAACAACAATAACAACAACCTGAGAAGAGTTAAGAATAGTAATTTCTCTAATAAATGTTGGTGTTTGATGAGAGTGAGAGAGCATGCACTATACTATACTAACCAGGTCTTGGAAATATGCGTCCATGTCCGTGAATGGATCGGGCTTGTAGGTTTTGACGTTGTCATTTCCAATATCAGGATCGAACATGGAGGCCATCCATGAGTCGTCGAAGTTTGCTGCCATGATGCTGGCGGCGGCGCTGCCCCACTTGAACTCCATGTCGCCGGAAAATGAGAAAGAGGAGAGGGAGAGTGAAAAGGGAATAATAGAAGCTGTTTGATGGATATATATAGAAGAAAAAATAGTGAATTGTCATTTTGCCTTTGGCAACTCATCATAAGACTTTCTAGGTTAAAAAATTACTATAGTGTGGTTCAATTATATATTATTAAAAATTCGTACGTTAACTTTTATGCATGGTTGTAAAAAAAAAAATTATACAATGATAATTATTTTTTTAAGTTATGTATGAAATAATATTTATTTATTAAAAGAATGGATTTTTTTTCTGAGAATAAATGAAAAATAAATTTGTAATATTTAAACTTTGTTTTCTTACTCATATCTTTTACAACATAGAAATGATGACAAGAAAAAATAAAGCAGTAAACTAGAATAATTTTAAAGAATAAGTACAGGAAAAAAATATTAAATGGTAAAAGTGGAAGGGCTCTAAACAAATAATTGAAAATATAATGCTAAATTCTATAAATAAGTATAAATATTTTAAATAAATTATGAAAATATTTTTCCATATTTTTATCTTTTAAGTTTAAAACTGTGTTAATTTTATTAGAAAAAATACTAAATCGTAGAAATAAATATAAATATTTTAAATAATTTATGAAAAAATCTTTCGCATATTTTGTCTTTAATTTTAAAAGTTTTATCATGTCAATTTTTTCTTTAAAAATGTTTTATCTCTTTAATTTAATTTATTCATATATAATAATCGATCAGATATATTAAAATGTAGCATTATAATACACTAAGTAGATATTTATATTTAAATTTAATTTATACAACTTTTATATGCATTAGGTTTATATTTCTTTTATATAAAAACATCTTTTATTTTTATTTAATTTAAAAGTAGAAAAATATATATTCTATTTATGCTACATTAATCTATATTATATTTCACACGGATAACCATACTAGAATAAATTTATTGAAATGATTTTTTTATTTATAATCATTAATGTTTTATGTTAAAAGACTCTTAGATATTAATATTTAAATTTAATGTCCACAAATTTTAGTAAAATATTCTTCTTTTTTTTAAATTTAAAAGTATAAAAAAATTATATATTTTATTTATGTTATGCTCATCCATATTTATATTCAACAATTATTAATTCTGACAAATCTATTTAGATGTATTTTTTTATATATAACAATTGGTAGTTTGATTTCAAGACACACTTGTATATTTATCTTTAAATTTAATGCATATAAATTTTATATGAATGGTGTTTAAATTTCTTTATTTTTATATCTAAATAAACAAATCCATAATTTTCAGAATTGTGGTTTAACCATTGCTACCACAATAGTACTTCCACAAATTTTCATACGATATAGGAATATGATCAATTAGGAGAAAACTTAGCTAGGTAGGTTACTTCTAGACCAAGTATATATAAGTCAGCAGCACATGTTTTGGAACGTATGGCATGTCAAAAAATTATAAAGCAACATATTTAAATGAAACATTTGGTGCCCACATTTTTACCATAGTTGGCAATTAAAAGCTCAATCTTGCAAAGTGAGAGAGGGGGAAACAAAGCAAATTAACAACACCTATACGTGTTCTGTCCATAAACTCAAAGACATTGTTAGGATTATCTCATTAAGATATCGTTCATTTTAGGTGGTTTATGATCGAACACAATTTTATCTGTCACGATTTTTATAAAATACATTTCGATGGATTAAGAAAAATAATTATATATAAATTCTCATTTGTTCGACTCGTGAATGATGTGAAATTATTTTACATACAAAAATATCATATTCAATTGGTACAAATCTAAGAAAGTGTAGTGTCCAATGAGATTAGGTTCAAATTCAAAACCCAACAAACAAAAGATGTGCAAACTTTTACTTTTGGAAAAGCACTAAAGGCGTTTTGCTGCACCTTGATGTATGTGGCTTATGCAGCAATGGATCGAATATATATGTATCAAAGGCAAAGATATATACAACTAGCTAGGGTTTGAGATCAAATTAAAATGAGTTTCTTAACGAGTAAGTTCTGGTTAAAAGTAATGGGGATAATGATTGGGACAAGCACCCACACCCTAAACAAAAAAAAAAAAAAAGTAGGTAACGTGGTTCTGTTTAAAAAAGCTGGTTTACTAGTCTCTCAACTCTTTTCTTTTTCCCAAAAGTATTAACTATTAAATATGAATGTAACGGGCAAGTTTGCTTAATTTGTTTACTAGTGTCTCTATATGTAAGTGGCTATCACGTGATGATACGTAACAAGCGTTAGTTGTCACATTATTAGTAGGAGAACCTGCACATTAATGTTAACGAAGAAGAGTTAACGTAGGATCAATTTATCACACTTTTCATATTTAATGACTTAATTTGATTTTTTTATCTTCCTGGGACTAATCTGTCCGTACCTCATAGTTTCATGAATCCAAAATGAGTCTTTATCCTAATTTTTTATTACATATAAAATTCTATAACAATATTTTGTTAAATTACAAAAAGTTATTAAGTTTTTATTTTATTTTTATGTTGCTTATATTAATTTTATAAAAGCTAAATTGCAAATTGGGTCCCTAGTTTTAAAAATGGGTGATTTTGATTCCTTAATTTTTAATCGTAATATTTATCTCTAGTTTTAAAAATTAATTTTTTTTCCTTTGCTCAATTATTAATTCATAATTATGATTAATAGAATTTTAAATTCACTAAAAATTATTAATTATTAAAAGGGATTAAAAGTGATATTTTTTTAAAAAAATATATTATTTTTTAATATTTAAAATCATTTTTTAATGATTGTTAATTAACAATTTTTTAAAGTTAAGTTTTTAGGGCTAAATGGTTTACAGTTAAGGATTCATCGTTCATAGTTTAGAGTTTAAAGATTTACGATTCATGATGTGAGTTTAAAGTTCATCGTTTACGATTTAACGTTTGGAGTTTGGGGTTTCGAGTTTTAGCTATGCTTATGATTTTATATAATTTATGGTGTAAGGTTTCATGATTTATGTTTTAAGGTTTAATGTTTCAATGTTTAAGGTTCATTGTTTCAAGGATTCAAAATTTGGTATTTTTGGTTCATGGGTCAAGGTTGGGATCTAGGTTTTAGGATTTAAGGGTTTAGGGTTTTATGGGTCTATGGTTTATGCTCCATGATTTAAGGTTTTAGAATTTAGGAATTCATAGTTTAGAGTTTAAGGTTTTATGATTCATGAATCCCAAATCCTAAACCACAAAATCATAAACTCTTAAACTCAAAACCCTTCTTAAAATAGAAACCATAAACCTTAAACCCTAAAATCATAAACCCTACAACTTTAAACCCTAAAAACTTGAACTATAAACCATAAAACCCAAACCAGTGTAACCTAATAACCTAAACCTTGGACCATAACCATAAATCCTAAATCTTAGACCCTAAACAATAAACCATGGACCTTAAAATCCTAAACTATGAACTTTAAACCTTGAAACCATAAACCATGGAATAGTAGAACCTCAAACCCTAAAACACTAAATCATAACTCATGAACGATGAACTCTAACCCTTGAAACTGTGAACCTTAAACATTAAAACTCTAAATCCTAAAATCATGAACTTTAAACACTAAAACTCTCTACCCTAAAGCATGAATTCTAAACTCTATACCTTGAACAACAAACCATAAACCCTAATTGATCCATTAAAATTGTTAGGTTCTTTTTTTTACAACCTTAAATGCATTATATCATTGATTTGGATAATTTTTTGCTTTGGCATATATATATATATATATGCGACGTTTCAAGTGAAACACAACTTTTAAATGAGAATAAATAATAATAACTATTGGATTAAAATTAAAAATAATAAACGCATCAGATTAAAACCTCAATTTTAAATGAATTACCATGAGATCTTATCCCTCTCTTTCTCTCTCAATTACTATGCTTTTTCTTTGCATTTTCCCTCAACAATACAAGCACAGAGGCAAAACAATCACAATTGAATCTTTATTTAATTTCCTTTCACAATTACAGATATGGTTACCATCGCCATCACCACTACTAACATGGTTACCACCACCGTTCTTGTCGTCACCAGGGTCATCGTCATTGCTACCATCATGGTCGTTGTCCCCGTTGTTGTCATCACCACCACTGCAGAAATGATGACAACTCTTGAATAAAATCTCATGAAGATGCACTTAAAATTAGGATCTCATAACAACTCTTGAATAAGATCTCTTCATTCCCATGGAAATAGATGTTACTTTCTTCATTAACTACCTATTCTCATTGCATTATATCACTTTTCTTTTTCTTTTTTAATTTTTAATTAAATAATTTTACTTTTTTGACTACAATTACTAATTTCTACCAAACATATTCATGAGAATAAGATTCATTATTGGCATGTAATTCCCGAAAATGTGATTCCAAAATGCAATGACATATCTTAAAACAAACGCCCCCAAGTGTAACAAACAAAAAAGAAAAAAAAAAAAACAGGAAAAGAAGAATAAGAAAGAAACCATTTAACACACACACCATGCTACCAATTGTAGATGGTCTCTTACATACATGTAGAAAGTCCTCTGTGGAAAACATTAATAATTTTCACGATACAACCTACGTACAAATCTAACAAAGCCACGACATACATAAAGTTGGATCTAATTAACCGGACATGCTACTACTACTATAATGAAAATTACGTAATTAAGACCACATGGTAGTGATAGAACTCACAGCATTATTATTATTATCGCTACTGAAATCGTTGCAAGGAATATTATCCAAGTTTCCAAGCATTGATGAATTTTGTCCACTAATTACTGTGATTCCACCACCATATGAAGAAGCAGCATCATTCCCATTAACTGTGATGCTTGGCGAGACATGTGCCATACGATGCAGATTATTATTACTATTATTCGTGTTGTTGAGTTGAGGTAATGGAATCTGATCATTTTGAAGAAGGTTGATCTGGTGGTTGAAAGTAGGTGTGAGGGTGCCACGAGTGACCATATCTTCAGCTAACTTCACCTGATTAAATGAAAAAATAAAAACTTCTTTAATTAGCAAGTCGATCAACATTTATATGTAATTTTTTTGGTTTATATAATTTTTGAATCCCAAATAAATACTTATTTTTGCATAATTACATATGTGTTTTGTGATAATTTTTTATTATTTTTGTTTTAAGTATATACCAATGATGGTGATACCATCTTAATTATTAGTTAGTTAAATGATGAAATGACATCAATATCTTAACATATATCTATAGTTGATTACATAAAAAATATATATATATATATATATATATATATATATATATATATATATCCACAGTTGAAATGGTGTTATGCTATTGGTATATACTCAAAACAAAAATTTATCAAAGTCCCATAACAAAGAAAAAAAAAATTAAAGACTCAAATAAAAAAAATGAATATTTATTAGAGGCCCAAATTTTATTTAAGCATAATTTTATTTTATTGAAATTATTGATTTCCCCTTTCTATGCACCTTGTTACTAATTCATACTTTTGTTTATATAATTAAAAGTTTAGGTGGTTTGAATTTGAAGATTTGCTCATTAAGATTATGACATGTCTCACGGTCACTAAAAATCCTAAGGTATTTATTATCACTACCATGTTTCAACACTCGTTACCATGTTCCTAAATGTACACTTTCTTGAAAAAAAAATCATAATATACACTAAAGAACTTAGAGAATAATGATAGTGATTATTAATGTAAAATTACATTTTTATTCTCAATAACTTATATATATACCTTAGCTCTCAAAGCTTCAACATCTGATTTTAGCACTCGATTATTTGTATCAGCCTCGCGAAATTGTTGGCTGGCATCTGTAAGCTTCTTAAATAGGTTTGCATTGTCCAGTCTCAGCTGTTCAACCTGATAAAGAAAATTCAAATTTAATTTCTTAATGGAAATGTAATTACTAAAAAAACAATGATTTTCAGTATCATATCAAGATCTAGATGATTAATTTCTTAAATATAACAAAACGGCAAAAACTTTATTATACATTGTTCCACTAATCAATTATATATTGATATATTTTTATTATAAGAAATTAGAGTTTAAGTATACAAGTTTGTGGAAAAAAATGAGAAAGAAGGGCAAGGACTATACTTAATTACCCCTCTTCCACATCCGTTCTACCTGAAAAAAAGAGAGGTACAAGTAACATTTTTTAGAACGTCTAGTTACATTGTATTTTTCTAACTAATACATTTTTTTAATGTACTTTCTATTATTAGTTAAAATTTATTGAAACTTAATCATAAATAAGATTATTAATAAGTAATATATATCTAGAACATATTGTGAAATAAACTTCAATTAATAATAAAGTGTGTTTAAAATAGTGTAATAGAATGTATATAGCATTTCTCTTTTAGGTTATATATACCCTAATGGAAAAAAGTGATAAGAAAGGGAAGAGAGAGAGCCTGAGAAATGTCATAAATGAAGTTATATAAAAATAAAATAAAAAAGTGAAAATAAGACTCTAAAAAGATGTAAAAGAAGAAAGTGTGAAAACATAAAAAGAAATTGTTAGATAATTAATTACTTGCCACTCCAGGTCAGCCAAATGTGCTTGTTTTCTTCTTCTGGACCTCCTTGCAGACTCTCGATTAGAAACCTTCCTGAAATGAGAAATCATTGATATATTCAACACATTGATCTAATTATTAATTAGCTACAGATGCTTAAAATATATGTATCTATCTAGACTACAATGATTAATCTAGTTCATAAGGATTAAACTTGTACTTTACAAGAATGTAAATTTGTATTCCGTTATCGACGTGAGAATCTTGTTTTTATCTATCAGTAAGTATCTTTGTAAATACTCAACAGCCTTCAACATGTTGTACTCTTGATGAATCATCCGGATCCAACTCCTAAAACTTTTATAACAAAAAATAAAAAAATGCATGTATCTATCTATGTACCTTCTAAGACGCTTCACATCAATATTAGCGTTTGTGCTTTGTTCACAAGGACCTGCTTCATCATCTTCATCAGAGGGGTCACGTGAGGAACCACTTGTAGCGGTGGCGGTTGCACCTTTCACTTGACTATCTCTCACGTTTGGTTTGTTAGCAGACACGGGACTCCCAACTGTCCATTAAGCAATTCAATCCAAAATGTTCAAACTATATAAATATGTTCACAAACTATATGCTTCCATTATTTTAATTTGTACCATAAATTAACACGCCCCAAACTTATATAGTAATTTTTTTTTTTTGAAAATTTATAGTACTTCTTATTGTTGCATTAGTTGAATTGAATAAGGTTACCTAACGTAATTTTATAAAACTTAAAGACAATTATAATTTATAACTTTTCTTTTATGATAAGTTAATTAATTTTTTTAAAATTATATATAAATAAAGGATGATAATTATCTAAATGTTAAATTATGTTACATATTCATTTCACTACCCTTATTTTCTTTCAACTTTAAATAATTGATATTATGTAGGACAGGAGACAGATTTTATATGCAAAGTAGAAAAAGGACACACAGTTATGCAACCCACAATCCTATATTTGACATGAATGACTTTTAATAAAAAAGAAAAGTGTTGGGAACGACTTTTTAGGTCCATATGTTACATGTTTTTATTTACAAACTGATTTTTTTTTTAAATAAATTAAAAAATTTAATGTGTTTATTTCAACTTTTCAAAATAATCAAAAAGCTGAAATAAAATTAAACTTTAACTAAAATTATAAGTTATCATTTTTTTATCCGTAAAAATAAAAGACATGTATTGAATAATTTACAATAACTCACATACAATAAGCTATTCTAAATTGTTTCTCATAGTATAATTACACATAAACATAAATTAGATTATAGTCTTTTTTTTTAAATCTCTAAAAAGTAATTACTAAATTATTCATATGATTTTATTTTAATTTGTAACTTATTGACCCTCATGCAATCAATAGAAAAAAAAAATAACAGTGGAAAATTAGTGTCATATATAGCTTAATTATGACTTTATAAAAGTAATTATTATACAGATCAATAAAATCTATTTTAATTCCATTCATATTTATTTTCGTAATTAATAAAATGGTGGTCACATTACCAAGGAAATGTAAAAATTATTCTCTAACTCTATTATAACTTTCATTCTTATTTATTATTTTCAAAATATAGAGATATATATTCCTAGGAATGTTAAAAGTTAATCAATCATATTTTGATAACTATATGTCCAAGATTAACATTCTTAACTATAATATTCTTAGAGTTGTTATTCCCGAGAATGTGAGATGATTCCGTTAAATAAAGGTTTTTATTATTCCGTGCAAGAGATGAAAACTATTTTATATACATTATACTCTTTTCGTTCTTTGTTAATGGTGGTTTTAGGTTGTTTTATAGAAACTAAGAAATATAATAAACTTTTTTGACTTTAATAAAATAATTATAGAGTTTACTATTTTATTCATTTCCCTTTTCACTTTATACTAAATGCATATATATATTAATTAAAGATTCCAAAACAAGTAAGGATAGAATGAATAAAAGTGTAATTAATGTAATCTTCAACTTTGTAAACAACAAATAAATAGAAATAAAATTTATTCCAAAATCTGATTATTAAAAGTATAATTACCAGTACCACAAATGGAAGACTGAGAATCAATAGTTGCAGAGATGGTGGATTCAATGGGAGTGAAGTTTTGGGAGCTGACAAGAGTATCATCTTTTACTCCACCACAGGTTGAAAATGCAGTTACTGCATCCTGCAATGTTATCAACAGCTACATAAGTTCCAACTTTTATTTTTACTTTCTCCATCAATTTAATTCTAAAGTTACACTTAGCACTATAGTAGCTTCTTGCACGATTCCCCTTCATTTCCACACCAACTTTTACCCTTCCTATATATTGTAACATGAATTAATAGTTTTTTCTTAAAATTAAAAGTTATCTGTATCACATTTTACAATGAATTATACAAAGTGAAAACAAAGAAAAGAAAGAAAAATGATGAATGATTATATTGTTATATGAATTATTACAGGCATTGGTATATGAATGACATTATTTTTAGAAAAAATATTCATGTAAACTTAAGTTTGATTTTACTGTTTTTTATTTTCATAAAAAATAAAAAATATTGTTTAAAATACGTTTGTTTTAATTTTTAAAAATATTTTCAAATAAAATATTTTCTAAAAAAGTCTTAAAACTGAAAATAAATATTTGACGTTTTCAATATTTTTATTTTTATAAATATTTTTATTCTCGTCAAAATTTTTATTTTTATAAACATTTTTATCTTGACATTGTTTTCACTTTGATAAACAAATTTTTTCATATTTGAAATATGAAAGTATGAAATTTTTTTTTAAAAATCAAAAATAAAAATAAAATAGAAAAATAATTATTAGATACTTAGCAGGAGAGATAAAAAAAAAAAAAAAGAGTAAAATATAAATAGTATAAGTGATGTTATGTTATATATAAAAAAAAAAAAAAGTGATGTTATATTGTTATGTGATAAGAAAAAATAATATGGGTATTAATTAAGTTATTAAAAAAGTTAAGATGTTTTAATATCATTGCTCGTACTTTTAATATTGTTGTTGTTGTTTTTTAACATGCAAAAGGTACAAAGCAAAGCACATAAAAGATAGGCTAAACAAGGAAGAAACAAAACTCTCCACCTCCACCAACCAAATTAAAGCCTTTTCGAGGGACCCATTTAGATCGTGGGCAATAATATTATCAGAATGACTTTATAAAAAGTAATGTGTTATCTCTCAGAAGCAATTGGCAAAGCACCAAGTGGATACACTTTATGGGAGGATTCGTTTTATTTTTATTTTTATTTTTTTTAGTTTTTAAAATGTAACTAAAAAAGGTTGCTTAGTGGGGAGTGGTACAAATATATAGAAGAGAGTAGAATTTAGGGAAAGGTTCAGCAAGATTAAAAAAAAAAAAAAGATAATCAGAAAACATCTTTTAGTACCTTTCGTTTTTTTGGCTTTTAAAACACTTATTTTTAAAAATAATTTTTAAAATTCAATTAGTAGATTTAGGATGGGAACTTGTTTGTCTAGTAGTTTGAAAATATTTTAGAAAACATATTTTAAAACTAAAAAGAGAGAAGAAAATCAAAACAAGTCACAAAATATCTTTATTTTTAAACTTATTTTACATTTATCTTCATTTCTTTCTTTTCAATCACATCACTCATTATATTTATTAATTTTTTTTCTTATCTATTTTTTCTTCAAATGGCGTATACATCCGCGTCAAAATTGATATCTATGTCTATCCAGTATTTATCTATAATAATAACAAGGTAGGTTTAATGCTTTCTATTTAACCAGTTGGAAAATTCATATTTACAAGTATATGTATGAAAAGGTATAAAATGTTTGAGATTTTATTTATGAAAGGATAAAGGAGAGACCCATATCCCTTTGTTTTATTCTTCCCTTCTTAGCTGAAAGACAGAGTAATAAAAAAAATCTGTATTTGAAATATAAGAATAAAGATAGTGTACTGAACTTTAATTTTATGTTATTTAACCGTGTAAAATAATATTATATTTTTATTCTCTTGAAATATTAAAAGAGTGGATCAAAGTTAAATCAATTGGTAATATAATCATTAATGAAATTCAATTGTTCGAGATATTTGTTATGTTTCTCTTGAATTATATATGGCTGATGAAATATATATTTCAATCATTGTAACCAATAACAAGATTTTTAACTTTCCCTAAGAAAATAAAACAAGATTTTTAACGATGATCTCTCTAATTATTTACTTGAAAATAATGATTAATGAATTTTTTGTGAAAATACAATAAAAATACATGAATCCGAATAAATATGTCCCCCATTCCTGTTTATATGACCCAAATTTAAAATATTTTTTTTTATAAAACCTAATTTTTAATATTATTTATAATAATTATTTTTAGACTAAAATATTCTTAATTAAAAAATAACTAATGTATTTTTAGACTGAATTACTGCGTTCCCACGAGTTCTGAAAGAAAAAAAAGGTTGTAATAAATAATAATGAAGCAGCATGTCTTGTGTTCACAAAACAATTCCTGCTGACGTGGCCTTCACCTTTTTCATATTTTATATAATACATACATTTTAGTTCAGCCAATTTCCACAACCTAAGCCACTTACAGTGTCTATAAATTTTCTTTTTTCCTTGTTAAATTTTGAGTCCACAAACTAACAATTCTACTCGTATCAGGTTCTTCTACTTCCATGTTCTATGTATATTTTTAATGGTATTCTCCTGTTACAATTCCAGTTTCACCTTAATAATTAGGGTAGTAAAAGATTATAATACGATGAGATTTCAATTCTACTCAATGAATTGAATCATAAAAAAAGTTCGGGATTAATTGCTGATAGGTAATTGAATTTTTTATGCTGTCTTTTTCATTATGTGGACTATTAATTAAGTATTAAAAGATATTGACCATGATTTTTATGTCTCGAATAAATTAATCTCAGACACAGATGATTTGAGAATATCTCTAGATCGAGTAAAGAAATAAAATAAACTATATCTCTCTAAATTTTGTCTAATAATTATAAGTAATAATAGTTAAGTTTTTTTTTTTTTTAGGGAAAAGTAATAATAGTTAATAACTATTGTTAGAGTTTAATTTCTGTGTACAACGAGCAATAAAATATCATCTTTAATTAATATTAATAAAAAAAACATTTAGACTGTGCAAACACTATTTATTCTTTCTGTTAGTTATTTAAGGAAGCGTTGTGTACAAGCTGTGTTATTAGAACGTTGATGCTTTGATCCACAGCACTATATTATATCATGGTGTCTTGGAATACACTACTTTAGAACAACATTTAAGAGATAAAAGTATGAAAAAATAATGAAATTAATTTTTTTTATAATAAATTTATTGAAATTTTTTTATATAATTTCTTTTAAAATACGACACTTTTTCTAAAATTAATTTTTTTTTAGAAATTCTTGAAATATTTATCTAAACAAACTTTTATATTTATATATATAACTATGTGCTTAACTTAAATAAGAGTAGTTTCTATGAGTGTTTGATGTGTAAGAGTGAAAGAGCATGCACTATACTAACCCGGTTTTGGAAAGCTGCGTCGGAGAATGGCTCAGGCTTGCAGGGTTTGACGTCGTCGTCGTTTGCAGAATCGAATATGGAGGCGAACCACTTGAAGTCGTCGAAGTTTGCTGGCATGATGCTGGCGGCGCCACCCCATTTTGACTCCATGTCACCGGAAAATTGGAAAGAGGGGAGGAAGAGAGAAAAGGGAATAAGAGAAGCTGTTTGATGGGTATATATAGAAGAAAATAATAAAGTTCCCATGACAAGTGGATTGTGCCTTTGGCAAACTTGTCATAAGATTTTCTAGGTTAAAAAAAATTACTACTATAGTTTGGTTCAATTATATATTATTATAAATTCGTTAACTATGATAATTATTGTGTAGTTATACACGGAATAAATAAAATTGATGGGAAAAGTGACAGTGGTACGTGTGTAACAAGATATTTAATATTCAAATTCAGTGTGTTTGAATATTGAATAAAATATTTATATATGGTTTGTATTTAAGATTTTTGATGAAGATTAGTTTTTATATTGGTGAAGATTATTTCGTATTAATATTATGATTAAAAAAATTATATATACAAAATAATTTTCTATTAATTAATAGTATATGATTTTTTTTTACTGAGGATAAATTAATGAAAATTAAGAAATATTTACACTATATTTTAATTAAATTCAAAAGAAAAAGAGTAAAAGACATATCGCGCTTCTCAAGAAAGAATAACTTATTAAATTTTGATTTTGTAAATGTTGTTTTTATTTCGAAAGACAGTAAAAGAACAGTGAGTAATAAGGATAAATAATTTGATTCGAGACTTTTTTTTTTTAAAGAAAAATGAGTAAAATAATAAAATTGGACGGCACATGATGTCAAAGCGTAGTACCATGAAATGCGCAAAATGGTTCGATTTGTCACGTGTGAAGTGATTACTTGTTGAGCCCTTGAGAAACTGAAAAGAATTATGCAGATTCGATTTTACTGTGAATCATGTGTTTTTTTTTTTTTTTTTTCTAATTACATTTTTTTTATTGTAACCAATTATGTTTAAATCGGATAACATTTTTCATCCAACTATTTGTGTATGGCACAAGTCTAAACTATGATCCCATGAAATGAAAAGAAAAAAGATCTAATGAAAAAAAACCATCTTTTTCTTAATAATGTCTTTGTCATTTGATCCAATAATGCTTCGTTAGATAAAAATAGATTTGATAAATATTGATAACTTTCAGATAGAGTATTAGAATGAAAAAATCCATTAGATAATGAACTATTGTTTATATATAGATGTAGGAAAATCCATTTGGAAAGTAAGAAGTTGCCTTGACATCTCTTCATGTGCAAAGAATTGTCGATATAAAAACACAGAGACAGAAGGCTGATCTTTGAATAGGAAAAAGAGTGGATCTGCAGGGTCCCAAATGAATTGGCTTATTCAAAGAAAGCCCTGTTTTCTACAAGAAATTTTCATGGAAAAAAAGTATTTATCTTAAAAGAGAAAAAGGATGATACACAAATAGTATAAAATATTATAATTAATCATAACTAATTAATCATAATCATCTATATATGATAAGTTTATTGTGACTTGTAAAATTATTTCACTTTATCTTATCTCAAAGTACTTTTTTTTTTTTTTACACTAGAAAAATCTCATATCATTTCATTAGTAATAAAAACATTGATATAATTTGGAGGAAAATTTAATGAATGTGGACATAGAATCTAAACGTCCTTGTTAAGAAATGAGCAACTTGATTCGTTTGTTACAAATTAAACTCACTGTGGAGTTGTGAATACGATGGAGCTTGTGTTTGTAGTTCGCAACAATAATCCCTAACTCAGAATTGTTGATACCACTTAGTTGGAAAAGGTCGTGCACTTGCTTACAATCAATTTCAAAGAGAATGTTGTTGTACCCCTTGTTAACTGTCCAGTTGAGAGCTATTAAAAGAGCTGTTGCTTCTGCTTCCATAAGAGAGATATCACCTTAGTGATAGGGTGTGAAGGTTGAGATGAAGGGACCTTCTGCATTTCTGATGACGACATTCATACCTTATTGATGGTCCATATTGAAAATCATAAATTACTTATAAAGTAGTTACTTTATTTTTTATATCTAAATAAAGAAGCCCATAGTTTTCAGAAATGTGGTTTAGGCAAACCAATGGACAACATGCTACAATAGTGCTTCTCCAAATTTTCATACGATATAGAAATACGAAAAATTTAGGTTACTTTTTTTTATACATAATTGGGGAAAGAAAAACTTAGGTTTCTTCTAGACCAAGTACACTATGTTATGTTAAAATTTTGGCATTACATGATGATATTTTTCTGTACGAGGTCCCAAATATATATTCTTTACGAAAGAGAATCGTTTTTGAACTAAAATTCCTATAAAATTATTAAGAACAATAAAATTAATTTTTGAAGTATTTGTTGTAACTCCATACCAAAGTGGAGTCTCAACTATCTATAGTTTGCAATTAATACTTAAATTTTTGGTAATGCATGATATTTTTTTTATAAGATCGCATATTTTTTTTTATGAAAGATAATATTACTCGAGTCAAATAATACTATTATAAATATTAAAATTATTTTTTCAAGTATTCACACACAATCACGTCTGTATATTTAAGATTTAAACTCATGACCCTTAATTAAGTAAGACAATTTGTTTATCCGTTTATCCAAATGCTCCATGACAACTCATAATGAATGCAAATTTATAAAATATGCTCACATAAGAATAAAAATAAAACAAAAAAAGTACATAAGTTAACAACACATGTTTTATGTTTAGTTTTCTCCCTCATGGCATGTCAAGAAATTACAAATCAATAAGTAGAGAAGTTTGAAATAATTTTACATTATGAATCACAACCTTTGGTTTTACATAATTATAAAATTAATAGACTTATCGATCATAAATTATGAATTATTATTGATTTATAATTTTACACTTTCCGTAGTCATTTTTTTTTCTCTTAATTAAGAGTCATATTTTTATCACACTTAGCAATCAAAAGCTCAATCAAAAAGTTCACCCTCTTGTGATAACAACAAAGTGAGAGAGAGCGTGGGAAGCAAAGCAAAGCAAAGCAAACAAGAAACAACACCATGCAATGGGTACAAATCTAAAAAAACATGGTTTCCACTAAAAATATTAGCAGCCACCCAATGAGACGAGGTTCAAATTCCAAACCCAACAACACAAAGATATGCAAACTAACTTTTACATTTTGAAAAGCACCAAAGGCATTTTGCTGCACCTTGATGTATGTGGCTTATACAGCAGTGGAATGTATCATATCCAAATGCAAAGATCAACAAGTTAATTGATCCAATTGGTAACTTAATTTGATATTCTTAAATAAAGTTTCAAGTTCGAATTTTGTGAATAAAAAAAATATGATTGGAAGAGAATACTTATTAGAGGTGACTCGTCAGATTTCCAATAAAAATTAATAATTTATAAAATCTATAAATATTTTGTATTGATAACATGATTAAAAAAAAAATCAAATAGGCAAAGTTACAACATTGAGTTTGAGCTAGTTAAAATGAGTTTCTTAACGAGTAAGTTCTTCTGGTTAAAAGTAACGGGGGATATTGATTGGGACAAGCACCCATCCTAAACAAAAAAAAGTAGGTAACGTGCTTCTGTTTAAAAAAGCCGGTTTACTAGTCTCAACTTTTTTTCCCCCAAAAGTATGAAGGTAACTGACAAGTTTGGTTTATTTGTTTTTTTATATATTATTCTAATAACTTCACCTTTTTTCTGTTATCATCACTCAATATATACCTAACTTTCTGTGCTAGATCAATCACCAGTATTCTTTCACGTTAAAACCACCATCAAATTGTTTATGCCGTCGTTGTCTTAATTTTGTGATATAAAATAGTGCAATACCAAAAAAAAAAAAAACTAGTGGGGACAAGACAATTCAGAAGGTGATGTGAGGCTGCTATGCTACTGTTAACTTTTGAAAAGCATGGGTAAGGAAGGACAAGGGTATCAGAGACGGATTTGGGGGGGGGGAAGCAGCTTCAGCCCCCTCCCTCTTTTAATATATATATATAAAAAAATAAAAAAATATTAATAAAAAAAATAGGTTTTTAAATTAGTATTTATTTAAAATTTTTTATTAGTAAATCATATTTTAATTTTATATCTCCTAAATATTTAATTTTATTATATTATTTATTTATTTTTTTGCAAGTTTTACTCTTAATAAATTAATTTGACACTTTTCATCTATAATTTTTTAAAATCTTATAAATTTTACCTATTATTTTACTTTTATATTACATGATTGTAGATTTTACTCTCAATTTTTTAAAAATTGACAAATTTGATACCTATTTTTTGTCCTTTTTTTATATAAATTTTACATTGAATATATATATTTTTTAATTTTATCTTTAATTTTTTTTAAAAAAAATTTAGCCCCTCCCTACTTAAGTTCCTGGATCCGTCCCTGGGTATTAAAAGTACCAAAATAAATATCAAAGTTTTAAATCATCCCATCCCAAGGTGAAGAGTATTGCACTGTTGTGAAATGTTTAGGTTATAACCACAAAAGCGATAATCAGAGGTAACAAAGCAAACCACACCATACTAGGTATATTCCTATAAAATTGGAATAGTCCTATGAATCTCCTATGTCCACCATGATCTATACACGATTCCTGTCAAACCAAAATGTTCCATACCCACAAAAAATGAATCTCAAACACCCAAAAAACATGCACCAGAATTAAGATATCATTATGTGAGAGAATAGCAAAAAGACTCATAGTATATTTTTAACCAACTCCATGCTTGAAAAAGTACATTCTGTAACAAGTTTTGTAAATTAAAAGTCTTATTGTTAAAGTAATGTCATTTCTAGTTTTCCAAATCGACCACACCATCGTGCACCAAATAGTCTTCCATCTTAATTGCATGTTCTTGTTAACTCCCAGAAGAATATGTTGTTGGAAGTGGTCATCAACCGAACAAGGGAGCACCACCAATAAATGTACCCACCCATAACATGTGTTCCAAATCTCCATGGTAACCGAATACCAAAACAGCAAATGATCAACAGTTTCAAGATTATTAAGATAAAATTTACAATTGTAATTTTCGTCATCTACCCAAATGTTCCTATGCAGCAAATTATCACTTGAGGGTAAGTGTAACACCCTAAATTCTAATTCTGAAATTAGCCCGTTAATCATAACTACGAAATAAGTTAATTATTTTATTTGCATAATATTCTTAGTGAGAAATTAATGTATTTACAAAAGTGATAGGAATTTTGTGAAAAATTAAAAACTTTAAAACACTTTCATTTATATTTAAACAGAAGGATAAAATATAATGAAAAGTGTTACGTGCAATTAATAAAATAAGGATTATAATCGCGAAATAATGAATAAGCATACACTTGCAAGGATTTAATAAAGTAGATATAATTGACAGCTCTTCCATAGCTATTTACATTCATAACAAGTTTCAAATGTACTAACTGGTGCATACCATATAAACATGACGTTCTTATCAGTTAAAGTAACATGAATAGCCTTAAAGTAAAAAAAATACATGTGATAGGAAAAATCACCTTTATAACCCAACTTATACATATATATTACTATATCCAACAAATATGCAATGACATAAGGTGATGATGATGGTCTTGGTGTCGGAGATGAGGACAATGAGATCTTCACTATTCTCACAAGGGTTCTCATTTGAACCTACATTTAAATGTAAAGGTGAATCATTCTTACTTAGTCAAAGCAACACACAACAAGACTATTCAAAGTCACACACAAATACATACATATCAATCATGATGTAGTGGTTGTCTACCAGATCTCACTTATATCCTAAACGTTTCTAAAGTTAGTCTTTGAAATACATCATTTACTAGTCAACTGCCACTAGAACTCCCAGAACTCAATGGTCTTACACATTTTGAGGATTTAAGGATGACTGAAAGGAGTACACCTTTCGCCATGGTACAATGGTAAGGCAATCATCAACTGAAAATGTCTCGCATGCAGTCAAGGTCACTAAGTCTGGAATGGGCTAAACTAGTCCAACCTAGCACCGCATCCCCAAGGATCATAGGATCTGCACGATTATTTTCCAAGTACCAATTTGTGGTCATCCAACCTCCAAGGATTGACTCCTCAACACACTTTGCACCGAGACTTTGTGTTCTCCATCACTATAAGGTTTTCGCTGCACATGGTACAAACGATGACGACTTGGCAAACAAGCCTGAGACCCACTTTTAACTCAAAACATGATAATAATTTGAGGACCTTGTCCTCCCACATCTTCACTGTGGACATTACCAATCGCCTACATCCCTTAATATTAACAAAAACTCAGCTACGACCCTACAGGATGTTTTGCATCTCACCTTTCCAATGTTCCACCGTGTACTCGCGCCCACATTCTCACGTCTCATGTCACACAGTCATTATTGTTATGTACTTGCGTTTTCACACACACATATTGATGCATCATATTAACGCTTACACAAATACATATTTATATAAATTCATATATCATAGGAATTCGTATTTAAGTTCGTATGACTATCACACATCAATCATCACACTGACAATTTCACATCGACAAGCCTAACGCACAATTTCCGGGCCTATGAGTCTAACCCACTAGGTCCACTTACACAATATGTAACATGCCTATCATGTTCAATCATTGGCCTAGGGTTTAACATCACATGATTACAACCACAATTCATCATGTATCCCACACACATAGGCACTTTTTATCTTAGTCAAATTTCCATGAAACTTGCTTTCTAGACAAGCCATATAGCTGAAAAACAAGGCAGATAATGAGCACAATTTGAGACTCTAAAACTAATCAAAAATTCATTTTGATTTTATATATTCGAAGCATATTAACCTAGCTTTAAAGAGAAGTATATTATTCTGCAAACAGAAATCTATAAAAATTATTAAAATTCATAAAGGGAGGATGAACAGAATCGAATTTTATTAGACCTTAACTTACTAATTTGATGTTTTCTCAACCTTTAGAGATCCAAATTTTGTGAAACTTTTTACCAATTAAAGTTAATATAGTTATGTTTAAAAAAATGTATATTTGGTTCAAAAATTATTTTCCTATCATTCTTTCTAGAATTTATACAAAGCTCTATTCTAGCACCAAGAAAATCAATTTTGGTTTCTCTGTTTCACTAATATAGACACAATTAAATTATGAGTTAAATTTAGAAAATTTTCTTAATACATGGTTAGAAAGATTGTTTTCCCTAATTTAATAAATGATAATCACATTTCGAAAACTATTACTACATAAGTGTAAAATTGGATAAATTCTAACACTACTAGCCCCCAATTATAAGACAGAACAGTTTCTTTGTAACTTATGGATAAACCTGAATATGCGATTATCTGAAAAAGTGTTTAACATAAAAAAAGGTTGCATTCTAAATATATTTTAATTCAAAGCAAATTTGAAAGAATCCAACTGTTAGAATTTTATTAAAATAGATTACATTGTAGCTAATTTAGTGGAGTTCGAATCTGTCAAGTTTTCTCTTAAGATTTTGGTTCAATTTTTAAAAACAAACTTCATCAAACAATTCTAGAAAAAATTGGACAGTCTCCTTTGCATTCAAAGAACTTCCCATTTTCTAATTCCACCCAAATTCAACATGCAATATGATATTTACCCTAAAACAACAACATTTGCATGTGTGGTTTTCAGCACACAAGGGACAGTCATGCATGCTCATGGTTGAGTCTCCTTCAACTCAACCATGATTTGAGTTCACAAAGAAGAGTACCCCTTACCTCTGATAAAGAAACGAAAGCCATAACCGTTCGCTCCTACGTTCGTTGCGTCTTGAAGAGGATGGAAGGAAATTGGGGCTTCAATCTGTTGGGTTACATGAAGAAGATGAAGTGAATTGGAGTGCAATGGTGCTTGGAGGTGGGTGGTATGGTGGCTGAAACACTTCTGAGAAGAGAAGAAGAGAAACGTGAAGGGGAGAAAAGAGAAAGGGAGGAACGGTAAGAGAAGAGAGAAAACTTGAGAACTGAAATTGGGTGTGTGAAACTGAGGGAGAAGAAAAAGGATTTGCATGCTTAATGGTGATGTTGCACGGTGGAGGGGAGGGGTGTAGTAGTGGAGGGAAGAAAAAATTTAGTGAGTGAAGAGGGAGAGGGATGAATGTGAGTTAGGAAGAAGAAAAAGATCGTATAAATTTTTTTTTTATAAAATAATAATATTAGTAAGATAATATATTTAGTTAAATATTGAGGTTCTGAATACTTAGAGTATAGGGGTTCTAGTCTATGCTTGATTAGATAGCCGAGTATAAAATTCACATGCCAATTTGAAATTTCAATTGATACTTGAATTTTATTTTCTTAGTTACCAAAAATAATTATATAAATCAATCAATATACACATTAATTTAACTATACACAATTTTACTTAATCTTCTATTTTCACAAAATTACTAATCACACCATATATATATTATTATTATTATAGAACACCTTAATTTTAATTACAAACAATTTTATAGTTATCTACTACACAATATATTCACATAGAATTAATCCTCAATAAATTAATTACTAAGTATATATTTAATTTAAATACTAGTTAATCTACTAATACTCTTATTTACTCGGAGTGTTACAGTAAGCAATTCCGAAACACCCTCTATAGTAGGAAACTAATCTTCAGAGGTATCCTCAGCTTTCAAGAGGCCTGCAAAATATCATTCTTTGTGTTGTCTCTGGACAATTCAGTGATACTCACATATGTCAATTTTACAGAATAACCTCCATTTGATCATCTGCGTGCTAGAGGAGGTTAACATGCACCTTTTTCTCACCACCAAGAAACTAGCAAACAGGTTTTTGCTTATGGCTTCCCTCATCATCCCACTAAGACCCTAAGCAGCAATGTTAAAAAGGAACGGGACAAGAGGATCGCCTTGATGCAACCCTTTGGACACCGATAATTCTTTTGTCGAACTACCATTGACAAGCACTGAAACTCTGCTACTAGTTAAGCAACTATCAATCCACTTTATCCATCTATTAGTGAAACCCAATCTCCTCATCATGTATTTGAGAAAATCTTAGTTGATCGAGTCGTAAGCTTTCTCATAGTCTACCTTAAAGAACATACATCTTTTCTTCTTCTTTGTTGCTTTATCAATCGCCTCATTAGCTACCAGCACATTGTGTAGTAGATGACGTCCCCCAAGAAAAGCTGATTGTCACTCGTCAATCACCGAACCAAGAACCTTTCTCAATCTATTAGAGAGTACTTTTGCCACGATTTTGTACATGCATCCAACTAGGGAGATAAGCCTGAACTGCTCCAAACCTTGTGGATCATGTACCTTAGTAATGAGTGCAATAAATGAAGAGTTTGCTCCTTTAGTAAACACACTGTTGGCATAAAATTCTCCCATGAACCGCATCACATCATACTTCAGCAGCAACGAGAAAGCTTTAATGAAGTGAAAGTTGTAACCGTCCGATCCCAATGACTTGTAATCCCCACAATCCCATACAATCTCCTTCACCTCCGATTTCACAAATATATTATTCAGTCTAGTGTTCTCCAACTCAGATAACTGATTAAATCAAGTTCCATCCAGTTTAGATCTATTTGACTCTAATTCACGAAACTTGTTCTCAAAGAAATTCTGGACTTCCTGCTTAACGCAATCAAACTCCTCCACTCACTCACCTTCTATAGAAAGTCCCATCAGAAGCAAAAGAATTAATAGTGTTTGGTAATCATTTAAGAAATTTGAAATATTAAATAATTTAATTGATGGTAATTAAATATCATGTATTTAAAAATGATTTGTTTGGATTATATAATATGGTAATTTAGAATAACTACTACTTTTGTTTTTCAATCTTTTTTCTCACTTCTTAATTTTTCTCTCCATCACACATCTCATCCACTGCAGAGCAATTGCAATACCATTGTTCCACTTTCAATCTCAAAACAATTTTTCCACTTCCAATTTAAGTTCCATTACGAGTAAAAGGAAAAAAATAATAATTAGTAATTAATAATACTAAAAAAAAAGAAATGCTCGTTAACAATTGAAAATGAAACGTGTTGGCTCCTTCTTCGTGGTGGTTTCGGATAGTGATCTCTGGGCAATAATTTGGTTTGTAAGTGATATTTGAGTCTCCTTATAGGAAGTTTACTTCATCAATGATCTCGATCTTTGCCATCTCTTCATCAACGGTTTGGACAAATTGGATTTCTCAAACAGCGTGCACTAATGATCGTTGGAGGATCGTCGGAGCTCCAACGAAGTTCGCCAGAGAGAAGCAAGTGATAGATGAACGCTAGAGGGATTAGGAGAGCAAAAACATCTTCAGTTGAGATCAAGACATAGAAACAAAGGAAAGATTAGAGAATTTCCAAAATTCCACCTATTTTGGTGGAATTTCAAATTCTTAATTTTACAAAGAATTAAAATGCTAGGAAATTCTTAAAATTCTAGTTTTAGATTATCCAAACGAAACATTTCATTAATTGATAATTTAAATATCCAAAAAAAATTACATTACTTACTTAAAATGACTGATCCAAATGCATGGTAAAGTTATTATACTTTAATAAGCACAATATAACTTTTTTTAATTATACTATGAACACATGGAGCTAGGCTTGTTAAGTTACAAAGAATCTAATGTAAGTTTCTCTAGGAAAACTTCACAAAAAAAAAGAAGAAGAAGAAGAAGAAAATTAATTATTTATAAGTTAAAATTGATTTTTTAATAATTAATTTATAAAAAAAATTCATATAATTTTTTTTAGACATAAGACTTTTACAAATTAATTTTTTAAAAAATAAATTTATTTTTTCTTCTCCTAAATATAAATCTCAAAAAGTTTATCCAAACATATCCGATGCATATATGTTTTCCAATTACATGAGGATAATTCATGGGTTATTGGACTTATGGTAGGAAAAATGCATAGCAATAATTTTTTTTTTTTTTTAAAAGAGTCGTGAATGTTGGGAAAAGGAAAATAGTTAAAGGGGGGCATGGTTTAAAATTTTTGGCACGTGCTAATCTGAAATTTTGTCCATGCTCTATTTATTTCTTTTTAAAGGATGGTTTCACTTGAGAAAAATTAAAATCACAATATGTTGTTAGTCAATGGTTTTTATTAATTTAATAAGTAGCGGGTGGTCCACGCATTATTATGAGTTTTAAAGTGGCAGGAAAGTTAGCTGTGTTGAGGGTTCATTGTTCTTAATTATGGAAATCACTGCTCTGTTTTCAGCAGAGTTTTTTTGGTTGCTGTATTTTATTCTTTTGTGAGGGGAGTTCTCTTTTAGTACAATTGTAGCAAGTTGGGCAATTCTTGACTCTTGTGTTAAATGAGCATTTTTATTATTATAACCAGGGGAAAAGAGGCATTTTGTGTCTCAATGTATCTTCATATTTTCTTAAAATAAAAAATAAAGATAATGAAAGTTAAATAATAGTGAGAGATTTCTTAAGGTAATTATAGGAATAATAGTAGTATACTGAAAGATGACAGTATAACAAAATTTTATTATGTTAGACAATTACCATCCATCATTTATATAATTTTTAAATAATTTTATATCATAAATAGAAAGTTATAATTATCTAACTGTAAAATTGAGAAAGGTGTACATAAAAAAAAAAAATGGTTGCCAAAACACATATATAATGAATGGAAAAATATGTTTTTAGTTTTTAAAGTATTTAACATTTTTTTTATAGTCATTAATGTTTATTTGATTAGTCTTGATCCCTAAATTATTTTTTCATTTTTCTTTTGGTTCCTCCGTTATTAAGCTTCATTAGTAGATCAAGTTTGTACTTCAGTAACTTATTAAATTGTGCCACGTGCCATGTTGCTAAAAAAAAATCCACATCAGCAACATGACACATGACACAATTTAATGAGTCAAACTTGATCCATTAACGAAACTCATTAACGGAGGGATCAAAAGATAAACAGATTACTTTAGAGACTAAAACTAGTCAAATAAAACATTAGGACAATAAACAAAAATGTTTAATACTTTAATTACAAAAACATATTTTACCTTATAATGTATAAAAAAAAAAGAGATTTTTTACTTATAAAAAAAGTGATTAAGGAAATAAAAAGAGATAGTTGATTAATTTGTTTAAACTTATTTAGTGAAATAATCACTTATTTTAATAAATTAAATAATTATTTATATTTTAGTATGTTTGTCTGAAATATTTTGATTTAAAATAAGTTATTTTTTATTTATTTAAAGAGATAAATCCTTTATGCTTATAAAAAAATAACTTATTTTATAAATATTTATTATAATTTTAAAGGGCAAGTATTTATTATCAAAATCATAGAGAGCAAAGGACAACTGAATTTTACGCATCCAACTTTCTACTTTTAATTCCTTAACTAGTGTTCTCCAATGCCTTGTGTTTGGTAAGGAAAAGATAAATGGAGAAGATAGAAATAAACAAGAAATAATTTTAAAAAAGTAGAGTAAAATGAGAAATAATATTATAAAGTTATAAAATTACTATCCTATCCTTAATATATAAAACCATTTGGTTGAAAACAAAAAAGACAAATTAGATAAAATGGCCATTATCTATTATGAGTACTGAACTTTTCTAATAGTACAAAAAGTGGGCTCACAAATTTAATGTTATTTCTTTTCTACCTCACTTGTAACAAACACCAAAACATTAATCCGTTTTCAAAGATACCAACCCTACTAATTAATGTTTTACAAAGATCAAACCATCAAAACGTTTGTGATCATCATAGTAATAAAACTCTTGAAATGGTTTAGTGTGATCAATGGATTCGGAAGCTAAAAACTGTTCCAAATCTGACAAATTTGGAAAATAAACAAATGATATCATCCTATAAATTGTGAATGAAGTGACCATATGAGGTGACAAGAAGGAGAGAGCTCATGCCACTATTTTTTCAGACCTAACATGACGAGACATCCCATCAAGAAGGAGAGGGCTCATGCCACTATTTTTGCAGACCTAAAAACTGTCCACAACTTTTTCAATGTTAGAAATGGTTTCTAAGGTTGTTGAGTAAATTGCATCAGTTTTGGGATCATCAAATATGACGAGACATCCGGTTCCTTGATCCAATGTCCTGACAAATTTCTTGTCCAGAATCATCTGAGACAGTTTCTGCTCCACGTGATTGATGGGAAGTTCGATTAGTTGGGCAATGTGTGCAAATATTCTGCTCCATGAGATTATCATACAGGGACGATAGGTGCCTGTGGACAATCGGGTCTTCCTCCAATTGAGCCTTGAAATCTCGCAAAGCAGTTTTGAATAACTTCAGCGATCGCTTGGAATGCGCATCTGCAACGGCTTTCATGGCATTCAAGTCGGACCCGAGATACTGCAGGCCGGCTTTGGAAGATATAATTCCGGCCACATCATCGGACTTACCATGATCTTACACAACAGCATGTATTTCAGGCTAAACACAGCCTTGGGGTCCTCGAGAGCATTGAAAGACTCGAAAGCTTCAAAGATATAACTGTATGCAGTTTTGTAATCCTTTTCCTCGGCGTGAAGAATCCCGCTCTGCAGATCTATGGCGCCTGGTTGAGCCGGAGGAACATAAATTGTATTTGCAGCTGTTCTTGCAGCTGTGAGGGCGGCTTTCGCCTTCGGAAGGTTTCTCAAGGAGAAGTGCAGCTTGCTTTCAAGCAAGTCTATGTCTACAAGGAGAAGCTTGTCATCTAGTCTTCTAACCTCCTTGACCAGGCCACTGAGGAGAGTCAAAGCTTCAGAAAAATCCTTATTTTCCATCAGAAGTGCTGCAAGTCTTGCCTCAACTCGCTGTCGCAGAAAGGTACGCTTTTCAGCACGAGTCCATTGCACCATTTCCTTGCAGAGTGAAATTTGTAGATCAGAAGTGCCTGGTATTTTTGCAACGGTATCGATAATTCCCCTCACAATCTTTGCAGTCTTTGCCTTGGGAATCAAGGAAAAGAAGGGCCTCAACTGAGTAAGAAGGCCGCGCAGATCCTCCGCCCTATTCTGTTCCCTGAGATGCTCGGTGAGGTTTGTGATGGCCTTCTCTTTCATGCACAGAGCATCTGGAGAAGAAGAAGGATCATCAAGTACGCGATAAAGAATGGAGATGGACTCAGACGGGTCTTTGGTCTCCACTGCCAGATTGAGTGACTCTGTTGTGGCGGGAAGAAAAGAAGACGACATGGCTGTTGCTTAAACAAAGTTCAGCAAAAGAAGATATTTGGTTAAATGGATAAAAACGTGAACACTAATTCGGCTGTTTGACCACTCCCCCAAGAGTAACAAGTTTTTACCAGTTTAAAGCAAATTATACAGAATTTGCAAAAATGAGAGGGTGTGATGTAAGGAAAGGCTAAGCATGTCATAATTTGATGATCTTGTAAGATTATCATCGTTATTTCTTTATCAATCACATTATATATACAATAAGATATTTCATATGTGATTTCTTTATTTATATATAATGTGTTAAAAAACACTATGAAATATAGAAAAAGAATTTTTCTGTCCTAAGAAAATCAAATGATCATGAAAGATTTGAAAATTTTCTAGAAAATAATTTTTCTCCTCATGAAAAAATCAAATGATCATGAAAGATCTGAAAATCTTCTAGAAAAGAATTTTTCTCCTTGTGAGAAAAATCAAATGATCGTGAAAGATCTTCTAAAAGTAAATAATTTTTCCCGTGAAGTGAGAAAAATCAAATAATCATGAAAGATCTAACGATCTTCTAAAAGAAAAAGATTTTTTTTCCTTGAAGTGAGAAAACAATAAAATGATCATAAGAGATCATGAAGATTTTGTTAAAGAAGAAGTTTTCCTCTCTTCTCATTTTATTCTATTTTCTCCCTAGAGTGAGAAAATAGTAAAATGATCATGAAAAATCCTCGAAGTGAGAAAATAATACAAAAGTGATGAGAATAACACTAAGTACAATATATGTGTATGAGTCTCCACATTTGTAATTGAGAAAACTCCTGAAGTATAATTATTTTGTACGGCACGACTTTCTTTATGGGAGATAAGTGCACAATGTAACATTAGCTTATGACCCAAGTGAGGGCATTAAAGTGATGGGAATAACACTAAGTGCAATATATATGTATGGGTCTCCACATTTGAGACTGAAAGAACCTTGAAGTAGAATTATTTTGTACGGCTTTCTTTATGGTGAATAATGTACGATTATTTTGTACGTTTTCTATTTACACTATAATTATTTTTATTAGTAATGTGTTCCTGAAGCAGCAACATACTCTAAAGAAATTTTATTGTGCTTATGATTATTATAATTCTGGACAAACTTGTGGTCGGAGTAATAACCCATTAGAAGTGACAAACATATGAACAATACATGATATCGTTGTGATGACAAATACCAAAGTATTTGATTGAACCCTTTTTAAGAATCCCTTAAAAATAAGGGGAAAATGATTAAAACTCATTTCACCCAATGAAGATGGTGATTCTGACTATGATCGTATATATACTACTCATCTAGACGTTGCTTATTTATTTGCTTATCCAAAAGGAGAAAAATAAATAATTTTTCATCCTCGAAGAATGAGAACATGAACTATTATTCTTAAAGAATGTTAATATAAAAGAATAATTCTTCTTCAATCGAAGTGAGAAAATAGTGAAAATGAGATTTTTTTATTGTTTAATAAAATCTCAATTCGTAGATATCAACTTGACGCTCGATACTACACCTCTTCCGAAGTTTAGGTGTAGTGCTTAATATTGGATCAAAAGATTACTAATGACCAAATACAATATGCATTTGTATATGTTATATGCCAAAATACTCTCAGAAGTGAGTGCATGACCAAAATATCTAATTATTTTGTTTATAGATAATATCGTGGTCTGAGTCATGGTCATTGGTTTTAAGAATACTTTTTTCCACCAGAAGTGAAAAGGTAATATGTGCCCATTAGAAATGAAAAAGTCATGTGAAAATTTGATTACCTAATTGGTAATGAGTGTCAAAAAATAAATTTTCTCATAATATATACTTGAGTTTATAACAAATAAAATGTTTTATGTTTGTTTGTGGTAAAATGCGAAAAGTCAATGTTAATACTATTTATAGTACTATAAATATAATTGAGGGCTCCAAAAGAACTAATATATTGTTACATAGAGGAACAAAGTTGTATCCTACAAATGTATTTTACTCAAGCTAAGTACAATGGAAATACATGTTATCATAAACCTAAAGTTTACGAATCAAAATAAATTTGTTGTTTGGCATGACTAGTTGAGCCATCCCGTGTTTATTATACTGTGAAGAGTAATTAAAAATATATGTGAACACATTGAAGAACCATAAGCTTTTCAATTCAATGATTTCTCATGTATTACTTGTCCCCAAGAAAATTAGAAATTAAGGATAAATTCCTTATATTTTTAGAATGGATATACGATAATATTTGTGAACAATAACCAATCATATGAATCATTTAAGTACCTTATGATTTAAATTGATGCATCAACCACATGATCCCATGTTAGTTTATTCTCAACTTGAAACTAAAAGTTTGCGAGATTGTTAGCTCAGTTTATTTAACTAAAAACATATTTTCTCAATTAATCGATTAAGAAAATCCATCTTAATATTGTTGGCGAGTTTACATCTCATGTTGTTAATAGGTTCTGTATGACTATTAGATTTTATGTTGAAAATATTGTAGAATATGTTCATATTCATACATAAAATGAATTTGTTGACACTTATTAAATATTTAAAAGTGATTGC
Organism: Amphicarpaea edgeworthii; assembly: GCA_014843725.1. NCBI lineage: Eukaryota > Viridiplantae > Streptophyta > Magnoliopsida > Fabales > Fabaceae > Amphicarpaea > Amphicarpaea edgeworthii. The sequence continues at coordinate 14,439,239 of CM026324.1, forward strand.
AAGATCATTACTCATGAGATTAAAACTTACAATGTCTTATTGGGGATATCCAACATACAATGTTGTAATATTTATTCGAATCTTGCCAATAAGTTAATTAATTAATTCTCCCCTCTTGAAATTGCTTTTAATTAGCAAACTTATATTTCAATCTAATATTTTTTAGACGTGTTGTATATGTCCAAATATGAGTCTAACTGTTCAATCACAACACACTAAGATGACTTTTAGAAAGAAGTTGGAAATATATGTTGGGTATGAATCTCCATATGTAATATGTTGAAATCATCAACAATAAATTTATTTATGACTCAATTCGTTGATTGCTATTTTGAAATTGTTTTCCCAACATGAGTAGGAGATAGTAAGAGGTTGGACAAAGGAGATTAATGATAATGAATTATCATTATCTTGATCCTCATACTAAACAAATTGAACCGGAAGTTCAAAAGATAATTCGTTTACAAAGTTTAGTCAAAGAGTGACTAGATCATATGTATCAACTGCTAATACTCCAATAAAATTGATGTCCCTGTTGGACAATAATGCGAAACGAGTCTTAAATACGCATGAAGTGTGATAGACTTGTTGATTCCAAAGATAAAAATTCTCAATTATGAAAAGGAGCTAAGAAGTAAAATGGTCAAATTGAGGTTATGAAAATGTTGAAAGATTCCTCTGACATAATTATATATTTAGTTCCAGAAGAACTTAGGTACCTGAATTTAATGAAATAAAAATATTTCATATTATGTCATGAATAGAATAAGATGGAACAAAAATAAAGTCAACATTGACAATGTGTTAACACATAATGTAGCGCTAAATATTATAAATAAAAGTGAGGATTAAGAGTCTAAGTCTATAGAGGATTGTAGACAAATAAATGATTGACCAAAATAGAAAGACTCAATTAAGACAAAATTATACTCGTTTCCTCAAGTGAACGATTATTAGACTTGTAGTCTATATACTTGAATATGTAAAACCTGGTTAGATTTTTGGACATGTAGTCCATATGCTCGAAGATGTAAAACCAATTAAGGTTTTTGGACCTATAGTCCGTACACTTGAAGGTGTAAAATCAGTTGGATATAAATGAGTCTTTATGCAAAAACAAAATGAAAATGGTGAAATTATGAAATATAAAGCACGTCTTGTTGCTCAAGGATTTTCACAAAGACTTGGCATTGATTTTGAAGAAACATATTCACCTATATTGGATGCAAGTACCTTTAGGTACTTAATTAGCCTGGTTGCACATGAAGGCCCTAATTTGCATCTAATGGATGTTGTTACAGCCTACTTGTATGGGTCTCTAGATAATAAAATTTACATGAAACTCCCTAAAGGATTTAAACTTGCCCAATAAAACATGTTCTAAAGAAGAATACTCAATCAGGTTGAACAAGTCCCTTTATGGACTAAAGCAATCAGAATGCATATGGTATAACCGTCTTAATGAGTTTGACATGGAAAACCTTGGAAAGACAAAATTTTGCTTGGGATTACAAATGAAATATTTAAAAGACGAAATTATTGTGCATTAAGAAAACGTATACAACGAAGGTGCTTAAAAGGTTTTATATGGATAAATCACATCCATTGTTTACTCCAATTGTTATAAGGTCTTTAGACGTGGACAATGATCCTTTCAGACCTAAAGAAAGGGATGAAGAATTACTTGATCCTGAAGTACCATATCTTAGTGCTATAGGGGCATTGATGTATCTTACAAATTATACATGACCCGATATCTCATTTGCAGTTAATTTGTTAGCAAGATATAGTTCATCACCTACATAAAGACATTGGAATGGAGTGAAGCACATACTTCATTATCTTAGAGGCACTACGGACATGGGTCTATTTTATTCCAATGCTTCAAAATCAAACCTAATCGGTTATGTAGATGTTGGTTATTTATCAGACCCTCATAATGGTAGGTCACAAACAAGACATCTGTTTACATGAGTGGTACAACCATTTCATGGCGATCTATGAAACAAACCATAACTGCAACGTCATCTAATAATGCATAAATTATAGCATTGCATGAGGCAAGTCGTGAATGCATTTGGTTGAGATCTATGATCCAACATGTACTAGATACTTGTAATTTATCTTCAAGGAAAATGACACCGATGATCATATATGAGGACAATGCCGCATGTATTGCTAAATTAAAGGAAGGGAACATCAAATGGGTCAAGACAAAGCATATTCTACCAAAATTCTTTCTAACTCAGGATCTCCAAAAGAAGGGTGACATAGATGTTCAACAAGTTCATTCGTGTGAAAATTTAGCAGATTTATTTACAAAGTCATTTCCAATGAAGACTTTTGAGCAACTAGTTCACAATATTGGACTTCATCGACTTAAAGATTGTCAGCAAGAGGGAGAGAAATAAATTTGTTCTGTACTGTTTTTCCCTTCGTCGTGGTTTTATCCCAATGGATTTTTCAAACAAGGTTTTTAATGAGGCAAATTATGACATACAAAAAGATGTGTACTCTTTTTCCTTCACTAGATTTTTATCCCATAGGATTTTTTCTAGTAAGGTTATAATGAGGCACAAACTAAAGTAATGGACATCCAAGGGGGAGTGTTATGAATAATATCTTTATGGTGGTTGTTCATATCTATTAGAATATTACGTTGTAATCTTATAAATATGTCACACTTATTGAGGAATAATACACTTCTTACTTTACTCTAACTACTTGAGTTCTTCTCCTTCTATACTCTCTAGTTACCTCTTTATTTATAACAATGCTTGTGTAGTCTATACATTCTTTTATTTCTTTCACTCCTCAATTGTGCTTATATATTATTTTTTTCTACCTCCATGTTGTAGGTTTTTTTATATGATCATTCTTTTATTTATCATTTAATTACTTTATTTTTTTGTTTTTCAGGTTCCTTGCATGTTCATTTTTTCTTCCTTTATGCTACCACTGATTGGACCAAGACTTCTTCTTTTTTCTATTGCCTTGTGTGTTTTTCTTCTTCTTTTTTTCTCCTATATTTTTTTCTCTAATTCATATTTTGCATTCTTTTTTTTTTCAACAATTACATATTATAACTTTTGCATTTTTTATGTATTTTTTTATATGTACTTGGAATTTTAACTAACCATGGAACTCAAGAATAAAAAAAAAAAAATCTAAATAACAAATGTTCAAAAGGAATTCCAAATTTCTAAAGTCTAATGATGGGCATCCTACGCAACAACAATGACAAGCCTTACCAATGATTATTGTTTACAAATTTCATGTTACGAGTTATCAACTATTACTCCATCAACAATTGAGATACTGAAAGATCTTTTATTAGTTTGATTTCGTTTAGGGTTATAATCTTTACTAATGTAATTATCTTAAAATTATAATGTTTGTTATTATCTTAGGATTATTGTAACTATTTTAAGATTATAGTATTTGTTCTTTTTGTTAGTTTGATTTCATTTAGGGTTATAATTTTTATTTTATATTATTTTCAATAAATTTATCACCTAATTTAAATAAAAAATAATTTTCAAATTTGTCTTGTTGTTATTATATTATAACACTTTTAAGTTATTATTATAATCATCTTATAAATATAATAAATTTAAAGATTAAATGTAACAAGTCTAAATGGATTTAAATTTAAATAAATATTAATTTAAATTTAAATCAATTATTTGGTATTAATTTCATTTTTTAATTAGATTTTTTTTAAATATTAGTTTGAGATCTTAAAATTCAAAAAGAAATTATAGTTTTTAAATAATAGTTAATAATAAAAAAAACTGAAAAAAGTGTAATGTGGTAGTTTAATTTGATTAATGTAATTATCTTAAAATTATAATGTTTGCTATTATCTTAGGATTATTTTAATTATTTTAAGATTATAATATTTGTTCTATTGTTAGTTTGATTTTGTTTAGGGTTATACTTTTTGTTTTATATTATTTTTAATAAAATTTATCACCTAATTTAAACAAAAAATGATTTTCAAATTTGGCTCATTGTTATTATTTTATGACACTTTTAAGTTATTATTATAATCATCTTATGAATATAACAAATTTAAAGATTAAATGTAACATGTCTAAATGAATTTAAATTTAAATCAATTATTTGATATTAATTTCGTTTTTTATACTAGATTTTTTTAAAAAAAATATTAGTTTGAGAAAATTCAAAAAGAAATTATGATTTTTAAATAATAGTTGATAATAAAAAAAAACTAAAAATGTAATGAGGTAGTTTAAATTGATTAATGTAATTATCTTAAAATTATAATGTTTGTTATTATCTTAGGATTATTATAATTGTTTTAAGATTATAATATTTATTATTTTGTTAGTTTGATTTTGTTTAGTGTTATAACTTTTATTTTATATTATTTTCAATAAAATTTATCATCTAATTTAAATAAAAAATTATTTTCAAATTTATCTTGTTATTATTTTATAACACTTTTAAGTTATTATTGTAATTATCTTATAAATATATAACAAATGTAAATATTAAATGTAACAAGTATAAGTAAATTGCATCAGTTTTGGATCATCAAATATGACAAGGCATCCGGCTCCTTGGTCCAATGTCCCGGCGCGTCTGCAATGGCTTTCATGGCATCCAAGTTAGGCCTGAGATACTGTAGACCTTGGAAGATATAATTCTGGCCACGTCATCGACTTGACTCACCATGATCTCTTACAGCAGCATGTATTTTAGGCTAAACACAACCTTGGGGTCCTCGAGTGCATTGAAAGACTTGAAAGCTTCAAAGAAATAACTGTATGCAGTTTTGTAATCCTTCTCAGCGTGAAGAATCCAACTCAATTGCTTCCTAATTTGAGTGAACTGAAGAAAAAACCTATTGAGTATAAGTGCGAAGCTGAAGTCACATAAGATAAGAATGGGAGAGTTAAACATCATATAAGTGAAGAAAAAGACTCATAAACCAAAGCCTTAATATTTCGAGTTAAAGTATGATATCAAGTTCATTTATGTCAGTATTGACGGAAAAAAAGTCGTCACAAATGCCTTATTAGTAGCTAATATCCGCCAAAAAAATGCATATATTATTTTTTTAAGCTTAATTGCAGTTTTGGTTTCTTACTTTTCTAAATCCACAATTTTGGTCCCTCCATTAATTTTGAGGAGTTAACGTTGACTTTTTTTATTGTAATTAATAATTATTAAATAAAATTAATTAGTTAATTTAAATAAAAAATTAAGTGAATTTTAACAAAGTTAAGAATTGAACTTAGCTATCTTTAGTTTTAAAATGTTAGAATAACCACTAAGTTAATGATCTAATTAATTAATAATTATTATGAAACATTTATACATAAATCTTTTACATAACATTTTTCACAAGAAAAAAAATACTAGTTATTCAAGAAAAAATATTCATTGGAAGGTGATTCCCTTTCCTTTACATAACATTTTTCACAAGAAAAAAAATACTATTAATCAAGAAGCTTGTAATTATTGTCCAAATCAAAAACCAAAACAAAATAAGAGTTTTTGATTAAGGGAAGCACTACCATTTCTCTCTTATTTCTTCAACTAGTTATTCTAACTCTATTATTTAGGATCAAAGAAAACACTACAAGTCTCTTTAACCATCCTTGGGTTACTTGTATTGTCAAACATAGCACTTAACTCTAGAGGAATATATCCTTCATTCGTGTGTATGTATGCAATGGAAGTATTATATTTTGTAATGTCTTAGACATTTTCCTTTGAAGCCACTAACTTAGCCTTCAAACTAATATAACCTCCTCTTTAATTTTAATTTGAGAACTTTCAATAGATTCAAAACTAGAGGAACTACATCTTGCACCCTTGAATTTTGTGTTAGATTTAAATGCAACATTATGTAAACCTCCTAAGCCCAAACAACGCATATGTCCACAATGATCTTTCCCTAACACTTTTGTAAAAGCATCATTGACTGAAATTGTTGAAAATTACTAAATTGACTCATTTCTTGAATCATCTTCCCTTGTGAAGAACAAAAATGCAACATTAGATTTAAATAATGCTCAATTATATATGCTTGTTACTCTCTCATAGATCATTGACACCCAACTATACTATATGGTGGTGGATAACAATCTCCCCCACTTTCACCGTTGGAATGGGCTTAGAGGCTCAATTATATATACTCTCAAATCTAATGATTCAAAAGACTATATAAGATGAGTTAGAGTTAAACATGTATTTTATAAATAAATGACCAAGTTACTCCAAAATTAACTTTAAGAGACAATATAAATCATATATCTTTTTTTCATTTTCTAAAATATTGTTTGCTTACCCCAATAGATCTTGCATCCTCATTAATATAAGATCTATCTTTTGTCTTGTGAGTTGCAATGAACAATTCACCTCAACCCACAAAGTCCAAGCTCTACTTCCTAATAAACACATATGTGGCCTTTATAAGTTCAAATGAACAATTTCATTTTGTTATACCCAAAAATAAACATAAGTTATTTACCATCTCATTTTGTTTTCTAGACAAAAGTTTGAACCTACCAGTGTGTTGAATTCTTTGCTTTTTCCTAACTTCAAAATTTTCCCTACATAAATCATTTGAAAAGAACAAATGGTTATTAAAAATAAGGTAAAAAAAATAGTTAATGATAATAAATATATGTTAAAGCTACCTTATACTCTAGCCTTGGCCTTAGATGTCGACAAATGATGATCACTGATCTTTATGAACACATTTAGGAACTTTGACAATTAATTGTTCTCTTGACAATAAAGGATCAAAAGTGTTGTCCCACAATTTCTCTTTTTCATTCTTATACTTTTTGACATAGTAAGGAAACAATGACGTCCAACAATTTTTTCTGATGCCTGAAAATGAAATAAATTATTCAAAGAGGAGAAAATACATGTTAATAGGTATATCAAAATTAAATAAAACAAGGCAATAAAATTTGATTTATGCAATTAACTTTAAAGTGTTCATGCATTCAACCTTGTATGGTTTTGGAACTTTTAGTCCAACTATCAAAGTTAATGGGGACATTTTTTAAATCAGTGACAATATGTCCACATGTTGTTGAGAGAAGTGTTAATGCTTCTCCATAGGCTTGCAACTACATATCAAATGGCACAACAATGCATTCATGCTTGTTCACAATTATTGGCAAGTGCATCAAGTCGTTACAAATAGTAAAATGGATAAGTTCAAATATCGTTTTCTACAAGGACTCGCGTAATATCAAACAATGTTCATGAAATTACTATCTAGGCTCACAAATATCACAAGAAAGCGATAAAAACACAAACTTTAGTTGATTTTGTGAAAGTTAAGAACTGAACAAATGCATAAACTAAGAAAAGAAAATGTTTTTGTGATTTTATAATGTTGTAAGGGGGTTGAACTTCACCAAAGCTTAACTCTCTTATGCATGAATGCAATATATGAACTCTATTTGCATTTGCAAGTTAAAATGAACCAAACTAAATTATTCTCCATTTTGATTCCTCACCCAAAGAACCTAAGTTTCTTCATTAGAAAGATATGAGATAAGAACCTCTCTAAAACCTAGCGAAGAAACCAACAATGAGATTTGTGGCTACGTGATTACCAACAAACTAAGTTTCGATCCCTCGAACCCAAAGTTTATTGGACATTTATATTTAGTTCAAGATAAATAGAAATATCCTAAGATCATGCTATAGTGATATTCAATTTACAACAAACATTAAGTAAGGAATGAGATGTTAAATGAAATGCAAACATATTAAATTCATACTTTAAAACTTTAAAATATCAAAAGATACATAAGAGTTTAGTAATGGTTACATTCAACCTTTTACAACAAAGAAAGCTTAGTTGCTCATATCCATGAGCAGTAGCAAAAACAAACAAAATGAGAATGGAAGATAATGATACAAGGTAAGGTGATATTTTTCCAATGGACTCTCTACTAAGTTAAATAGGAAGTGATCTCCCTTTGCCCAATGGAGCAATGTTGTCCTCTCAACCTTTAGATTTCAGGGAATGTATTCTCCGTAGCAGGTTTGAACCAAAATTGTAAAAACAACATTTTCATTTTAAGTGAGTTTTGGCTCTCCAACAAAAAAATATGGCTTCGCAGCCAAAATCAAGAAGTTGATGTGCCTTAACAGCTCATTCTCCCTTATCTTCCAGAGCTTTGTTGTAGTGAATTCCTTGTAATTCTACTAAAAGATCATCATTATCCTGCAAAAAGGAAGAAAGGGTGTGAAGGGATCCATAAGTTCACTCAAACTAATTAAGACAAGAAAACTAATGAAATGACAACAAATAGAGACAAACATCACTCTACATCAATTTAAGAGATGGGCAATTACATGATAATTCACTTAAAGAATAATTAAACTAGCCATTGAAAGATGTAATCGCTTAATTTTGAAGAGATATATAACACAAATCCATGCAAGTACATTTTAGTTAACAAAATACCTCAATAGAAAATTGGCCTGTGACAACACCGAATAATACAAGTCTAAAAGGAAACTAAAAATATCATATAAAGAAAACTAAATCAATGTGTGAGAAAATTATGTGAAAAAAAATTTGAAAGAGAACTAAAGTCAAACTAAGTTATCAACTACTACTTGGATCATGGTGTTTGTGTTTTTATTATAATCATATAATATGTAAATATTGGTTGGCCTATGTCAATGTTGTAATTATTCTTAGATGTTTAGAAATGAACTGTTTGCCCGAATAAGGTGCACCAACCAAAAAGATTATTGAAATAGCATTTAGTAAATACTATATATATATATATATATATATATATATATATATATATATATAAATAAAAGGCGACTCGTATACGAACTGCGTTTTAATGAATGAGAACAAACATTCTCATCCATTGAATTAAATTAAACGGTAAGAATTAACGTAATCTTTAAAAAATTAATATGTAACTACTTCATTTGATTTCTTTGCATCCAAACTTAAAAAATATATATATATATTCTCCTCCCCCCTATTTACCGCACCCAAAATTAAAAGAAAAAAAACATTAGTTCACTTTCTCTCTCATAAACCTATTTTATAGTAACCTTAAACCTTACATCCTAAACCCAAAACTCTACGTCATAAACCTTAAACAAACAAACTTTGTTTCACCTCCCATGATAAGGGTGTTTCCTTAATCCAAGAAAATTTTCTTCTTTCATCTTTATTTTTGTAAGTATGATAATTATTATTTTCTTCTTTCTTCTATTCACGAATATGCTTTGTTTTAGGTTAACATGTAATTACATTTGTTGTTTAATTTCTCATTTTTTCCATTCTTTATTTTATAAAAATATGAACATGGAGACAATTGCTGCATCAGAAGAAGTAAATGATTCTATAGACACAGCAATATGGATTCCAAAGTGTGACAAAGAACTCAATTGTATGAAAGCTATTTGATACCTTGATGGAAGGAGAAAACTTTTATTATGCATGATTTGTTAAAAAGATTTAATGAGGGGAAGGAGAAGGTTTTTATCTTTTAAAATTTTAGGATGTAGGATTTGAGGCCACTATGAAATAAGTTTATGAGAGGGGGAGTGAAATAATGTTATTTTTTTTAAAAAATTTTGGATGCAGAGAGATCAAATAAAGTAAGTGCATCTTAATTTTTAAAAGATTGCATTAATCCTTATCGTCTAATTTAATTTAATGGATGTAAATTTCTGTTCTCATTCTCACATAAAAACATATTTATCATAAGAGTCGCTATATATATATATATATATATAAAACTTCTTATAATCTGGTTTTCACGGTTAAACACAAATGAAAATAATATTTATATAATTTATTAGAAATATGTGTAAACACCATAATATTATATTTTTAACATTAAATTAGTGTTACCTTGTATCATTTGAACCTGGTTTAACCAACTGTACTAAGAATTTCTTTTGTCAAGGATATCAACTTAGCACGATGATATCTATATAGAGAGAAAGAAAAAGCATTGCAACTTTTAATATTAATTCATCTAACCAAAGTGCCAAAAGCAAATCAAAACTATGCACCACCCAACAAATTATCAGTCATGAGCACCTGAAAGCTCGTCAATTATAGTGGGCAAAGCACACATGCACATTTTTTTATTATTATCATCAAAATCAGAAAATTAAGGACCTACTTGTTCACCAATTCTCACTCCCACCACATATATATATATATATATTTAATTAATGCTCCATGATTGTATTATTACATTACATTACATTACATTATAATTTCATACAAAATCATCCCTATTAATTTGATTGGCATCCACCTTCCCCTTCCCACTAGTGAACACAAAGTCAAGATTATAAAGCACAGGGACCATAGTAAGAGAGCAAAGAAACACCAACACAGGGCCAAAGATCCAAAGCAAGAGTGGCAAGCCAGCATAGAAGAGCCTGTTCCCCACAGTGTTGAGAATGAACCCTCTCTCCAGAATCTCCTTAATGTATTGCGGTGTCACAAGAGACATTGGGTCCTGTGGGGTGTTGATCAAGATGTTCACTTGGTTTATGAACCTTATGGAGAGGGAGTGGCAGAAGAATGAGAAGAGGAAGATTGTGAGGAGTGTCACATATTTTAGGGCAACCATGAACTCGCCGTGCGCACCATAGATCGCGTCGTTGAGTGGCTTCTTCACACTGTAGGTGCTGCTTATAACTGCTGCTAGGCCGGAGCAGAGGAGGATGGAGGTTGTCGCCATCAGGGTTGCTCCCATGATGGTGTTTCTTAGGGATTGTACTGCTAGGATGTTCTTCTTGTCGTTGTCCTGCCATCATGATCAACACATATATGTATCAAATAATCACAATCTAATATTTATGATAAGGCTGATGAATGATAATCACAAAATTAAGTTATGTTTAAATAATCACGAGCAATAATAATATAGACGGATGTCCAAACATATATTTAAAAGTTAGAATAAAGATTTTTAGATATTCAATGCTAGTTTACATACGAGAAAGGAACAAAAGAGAAAAATATACACATGATAAGTTATATAATTTAACAAAAATATAAGGAGATAAAGAGAGAGAAAAATATTACTGTCGCACTCTCTAAAAATCAGAACTCTATAAGATATAATTATAATGATGTCCAATGTTGATATTATAAAACTTTTACATTTATAATACTTAAAAATTAAACTCATCTTTGCAATATCCATTTGTTTTCAGTAGAAGCTACTTTGGCTGTTAATTTCGTGAACCACATAACTATTAGTTGAAAGCAAAGATGTCAATAAAAGATAATGAAAAGAGAAATGTTATTAGGATACTTTGTAACATGTTTTTTTTTATTATTATGTTTTCACTATTAAGTAAAATACATGTGAACTTGTTAAATAAATTAAAAACCACTCTCTTTTTAACTAGTCTTATTTATTATTAGATAAAATTACTTATATTTATGTATTAATACAAATCATAAAAAAATGTGTGGCTAAAGTTATTCCTCCGAAAATGATAACCATGCTCTTGTGATGGAGAAATTTGATTGTATACTATTTTATACAACTTTATAATTAAGAGAAAAGTAGTAACAAGAAAAAGAATAGTAGATAAAATAAGTGATATGATAAACAAGAAGAAAAAATATAAAAAATAATATACCTCTAGTTAATGCTTACAATGTCATAGCCTATTTACTACTTACGAAATGATGGAAAGACACGCCGAATGTTCTTGTTGAGTAACGTACATATATATATGTCGACATATTTGGTAGGGTATAAGATATGAGATTTGTTGCTGTCAAAAAAAAGATATGAGATTTGTTTTCGTATCATGAATTCATGATAAGACTTGTTATTTGTCTAGTGTGAAGAATAATGCAGCATAAAATAATTATTCTTTAGATGTTTTAAAAATGTGTTTAACGGGGTGATATAAGGAAAATCAATCCATCGTAATTTTTTTTATTTATAATAAATTAATTATTTTTATAAAATTATTTTAAAAATCATTCAAATAAAAAGTTATAACTGATTGATTGATCGATTAAAATCGATAATTGAAATTATATACGCTGGTTATATGATTCAACAAAAGAATGCTTTTTATTCGTACCGTGAGACATTGTATCGTGGGAACGTTTTTAAGGAATAATATTAATTAATAAGTGGATCGCATAAAACAACACATGTTATTCACGACTCAGCACGCACTAAATCAGAATAGTGTGATTTGTTTTTCGGAGGTTGTTACAATGTATATGCTGATATGGCATTGGTACATATTAATGTAAAATTTAAATTTTAAAAAAAAAAAAGTTGAACATAACTAGCAATTATTGCCATGCCGCAGATCTTACATAGATTCTGTGTACATAACTATCAACTGTATAAAAAATACTCGTAATTTCTAAAATAAATTAATTTAAACATACACATATTTCTTTAATATATTGGGCCAGTTTACTTAAAATTAAAAAATATATTTATAAAAAATAATATTTAAATAAATAGGATTAACTTATTTAAAAATAAATAAATATTTTTTTAAATAGAAAATTTAATCAAACACACTAAAAAAACAATAAATTATTTATTTTATTAAAATAAATATTTTTTTATTGAATAAATTTAAACAAACCGGAAAAATATCATTAATACGTGGATATTTGAATTTGTAATGCACATTATCTAGGTTTACCTAGAAGGCACTTGATATGGATATTCACCTAATTTTACCATAAAGAACATTCTGCCTTGCTTTTGTTTATGCATTCATGGTTGTTAAAGTGGCATTTATCTTCCAGGAACAAGAATAAATTAAAGAAAAGCTAAATGCCAAGGAATATAGAATTAACATGCAATATTATCCTATTGCGAAGATAACTTTTTCATGATGTAATTTATTCCATGTCCTTCTTATTCTTCTTCCAGTAATAATATTGCTATATCCATATATAAAAATTCTAATACAATGTTTCAGATCAGTGCTCACTTCGCAAAAAAAAAAAAAAAAAAAAAAAATGATACTGGAGAATATGATTCCTGAAATGCTAAAAACCAAGGTGTACGGGTATAAAATTATACGAAAATCCTAACTTATTTTTTTTTATTAGGATATATTAAAATTTAACAGTTTATAGTTTACATAAAACATGGATCAAGGCAAAAAAACAATAAAAGGAAGAAGAATGTAATGTAATATTAAAATTTAGAATTAAAAAACGGATGATTCAATATAAGTTTTTTAGTATAGAAATACGTTATCAAACTGATATAAAAAACAAATCAGCTGTTTTTTTTATAGAAAAAAGTCATTTTAATAATCAATCTCTTTTTAATACACAAAACAATAAGTCAGTTTTACAGTAATTATTGTGCTTTTTAGCAACATTTTGTGTATTAAAAAGAGATTAATTATTAAAATGACTTTTTTCTATAAAAAAAAAAAACAGCTGATTTGTTTTTTATATCAGTTTGATAACGTATTTCTATACTAAAAAACTTATATTGAATCATCCGTTTTCTAATTCTAAATTTTAATATTACATTACATTCTTCTTCCTTTTATTTTTTTTTGCCTTGATCCATGTTTTATGTAAACTATAAACTGTTAAATTTTAATATATCCTAATAAAAAAAATAAGTTAGGATTTTCGTATAATTTTATACCCGTACACCTTGGTTTTTAGCATTTCAGGAATCATATTTTCCAGTATCATTTTTTTTTTTTTTTTTTGCGAAGAGAGCACTGATCTGAAACATTGTATTAGAATTTTTATATATGGATATAGCAATATTATTACTGGAAGAAGAATAAGAAGGACATTACTGACAATTAGATTATGTTCACATACAGAAGTGGTAAAAATATCATTAGTAATTATAAGGCTAAAATGTAAAAAAAAAAAAAATTAATAGTTTTTTTTTAAAATAGGAGATTAAATATCTCTACTTCAAAATAAAGAAACCAATATTACATATGGATAAAAATAAGAGAACAAATTTGTATTTTATCCTAATTATAATGGGTGTCAGTAAAAAAAAACATTTATTGTTTGTAAAATGCCATATTATTAGCATTTTCCTATCAATAATAAATATTTATTCATTAAATTTTACATTTTCTTGTGTTTTGATACATAATATTTTAAAATGTCATTTTGATAATTTAATTATATTTTAGTCATATTTTTTTACTAAAATATAAAAAGTGTTAAACTTAATAAACTAAAAATAATATTAAACTTTCAAATTTGTGGTGAAAGTTATATTTGTGTTTTATCTGCTATTATTTACCCGTTAAAAGCAAATTTTACCGTGGTGATAAATAATGGTGAAAAGAATTATAACCTTAGCGAGCAAGCAAACAAAACTAAAGAAACACAAAAATGAAATTAGTAAGGTGGTGGTACCTTCATCATGGCATTAACCCAATTTCTACGGCCACTAGCATTGATGCCAATGATGGTTGTGTGTGGCTGAGTCCGAACCTTATGCCATAGCCAGAAATGGTACCCAACACTTGCTAGAAACCCCAAAGGCACCAAAATCACATCCAAGTAGCACTTTCTCCATTCCATGATATATCTCTCTCCCTACGTTTCAAACAAATCAACAATTTCTCAAGAACTAAGTAGAGAAGATTGCTATTACTTGCTCTTCTTCCTTGCTCCTTGATCTTGCACTTACGTTTAAAACTAGTGTGTGTAATCACTCTTTTAGTTTCTCTCCTCTATGGCAAGAACTAACACGATATATATATGCACATCACAAGAGAAATGTACGTGAACTTCTTTCAAGGATTTGTTCTAAGAATAATCAAAAGACTACCCCTACTTTATCACTATATTACAAACATTGGACTCATTTTTATTTTTTTTGTTGTGGGAGTTGGTGACTTTTTTGCACCTTTGTCTGTCTTCTGCTTTTTCGCTCAATTAGTTCAACTTTAGCTCTTGTTTACTACCCGGTTTCTTTACTTCCACATTTTAAGTATTATGGATGCTTTGGAATTATTTACGCACGCACACACATCACACACATAAGTTTATCAATTATATTGGGTGGGTGAGCGGATCCGTCCGGTACGTTTAACTTCGGTATGCGAAATTCCTGTTTTTAATAAATTGGATAAATTCAGTTTGTAAAAACAAATTAATTTTTTTTAAGTTCGTATTTAATTTATAAAGTTTGTGAACTAAACAGATCGATCTACGAACTCATTTTAACAATTTTGAAAAACAAACAAAAAAATGCAAAATTAAGAAAATTTTTTCTCTTTCATTTAATTTTTTAAGCTGTGAAACTATAATGTATTAATATTGTGAAACTATAATGTACTAATATTTTTTACAGTAACTATTTAAACATTAACATAGCAAATAGCAATAAGTTAAATATCACTTTTGGTTCTTTATGTTTTAGTTTTTATTCAGTTTGATCCTTCATGTTTTATAAGTTTCAATTTGGTTCTTTATGTTTTTAAAATGGCTAAATTTGGTATTTTATGTTTTAGAAATGAGTCAAAATAGTTCTTCTGAAAACAAATATGATTTTCAATTTTGAAGCGCGATTTTAAATCACTTTTTAACTAATTTAAGACATAAAAATTATTTTATTAGATTTACTTACATGAGAACTATGAAACCCAACAAATGTTTTAATTAAAAAAATAATAAACGTAGTGAAAATTTCATGAAAAGTGTATTCAATGAATAACTGAATTAATGAAAAATCTATTATTAAACGTAAAAATTATTTCATTAGATTCACTTACATGAGAACTATGAAACACAATAAATGTTTGAATAAAAAAAGATGATGAATGTAGTGAAAATTTCATGAAAAGTGTATTCAATGAATAATTGAATTAATGAAAAATCTATTATTAAGTTTTCTATTTAATTGTTTATGAGACTCATTCTTTTTGATTCGTACATCAGTTGAGTTTCATAGTTTTCATGTAAGTAAATCTAATAAAATAATTTTTACATCTCGAATTCCAAAAAATATTCAAAATTGCGTCACAAAATTGAAAACAAACATTATTTTAAAATGACCATTTTGACTAATTTTATAAACATAAAAGACCAAATTAAGACTTCTAATGACCAAAATGAATAAAAATTAAAATATAAAGGACCAAAAATGACATTTAGTCATAGCAATATTAGCAAAGTTATGTTTACATATTTAAAGTCTTACCTCTTAATTTTTTACACATTCAAATAGTCAATGGATTAAACAAGCAAGCTACGAATTTAATCGTTTAGTCAGCGGATTAAATGAAACGATCCACAAACTTGAATCCATATACCCACCTCTAATTATATCATGCATATAGAAATACTTGAAATATATTATTAGTCAATTTTTTTTTTAAATCACAAAATGAAATAAGTCTCATATTTTATTTAATATCTTTCTTTCTTATTCAGTAATTTCTATTGAATTTTAATCAATAAAAAAATATATATTTTGACAAAATTACATTAGAAAATGTGTTCTCAGCATTTCTAGTCTTACATATTATATAAATGGTTATTTGCACTCTTGATTATTTATACAAATTTCCTAGCTACCCAATTAGAAAAAAAAAAATCCCTAAGGAAACTGAAAACAGTTACGAAGTGAGTCCTAATTAGAATGGCAATTGGGTTATTTACGTGAGGAAGCAAAGGTTGAGAAGGGTAATGAGAAATTGGAAAGGGATGGTTAGGAATACGGAATGTGAGTGAGAATCTGACTAGGCGCAAATTTGCGTCATTTGTAAAAGCGGGATAACATACGAAAACCGACGCCAAACAAAAATTCGGATTCCGGCATTCATTATTTCTATCAATAATAAATAAATGATTTAACAATTTAATAAATATATTTTTAATTATTCACACAATGATTTATTCATCAACCACAAATAAAATAATGATCCTAAATCACCTAATAATTTTTCTATACAACACACGCGATGACACGCTTTACTCGTGACTTTAGAAGCAACAGCGCAATTGCGTTTACTCACTTTCCAGTTTCCACCATCAAACCTGCGTTACCTTTGCCGTTTCATGCAACTAATTAAGCATTGCCGTTTCGGTCACACCTTTCTCATTAACGACAAAGAATGTTATTTGTGCAATAATTTATATAATAATATTATTTGTGTGACTAGAATGCCTGGTTCTAACTTCGAACAGAAAAACTTGTAGTCTGAATTCTGAATGTTCCTCTTCTATTTGTATCTAAGAAAAAAGAGATTCATTATTTGGGGAAAAAATCCTCTCTAAAAAATCTACCTTTTACTATTCTTTTCAGTTTTTATACCTTATATTTTTCCTTTCTTTTTTTAACATTTTTTTTTGTTTAAGTATAATTAACTAAAGATAATCTTATCTGATTTAGGTATTATAAATGACAAATATATTTTTTCAAACATTTAAAAAGGACAATTTTTTCCCTACAAAACCCTCTCTCTTGTTTTTTACTTTCTTTTCACATTTTTCTATTTTTATTATTTTGTTTTTCAATTTTCAATTATATTATATAATTTATTTAATCTATTTATCTATTTATAAGAAAAAATATCCCTCCTCTTACCACATGTCACCATAAACCATTTGGGCAAAAATTTCCTTTCAGCATCTCTCTTACTTTTTACTTTATTTTTACCTTTTTTTTTTTTTTTTTTGTTATTACATAATTTATTTATGAGCAAATTACAGTAACTTTCATTAAAATTTATCTAAATTACATATACATCACCTCTCACCTTTAACAAAATTTCATAACTTTTACATTTCTATTACACTTACACCCCATCTCCACTAAATAGGATTAACTCCTTTAAAAAAAAAAAAAGTAATAAAATAAAATAATACTATGATTTTTCATCAATTGAAATTATAACCAAACTTAAGAACAAAATATGAGAAAAAAAAATTCACAAATCTTCATAGTTAAAAAAAAAATCTCAAACAAAATAATACACAAATCTTTAGGATTAAGAACAAAATCTCATAAAAAAGAAAACACAAACCCTCAAAATTAATAACAAAAATCTTTTTTTCCAAAAAAAATAACACAAATCATTTACAAGAATATATATTGTGAATAATATACACAAATGTATATTATTTTTCTCCAATTGTACAATGACATGTAATTTATTTTGTCACATAACACATTTAATATATTATTCATAATATATACTAAAGATAAAATCACAACGACCATAAGTCGGGGTCGAAAAGTATAGCAATTGTAGCTTATGGTTGGAAAACATAATAGTCGTGAATTGAGGATCTAGAAGGTCTAAAAGTGCAACAACCATAGACCAACTCAAAAACTACAAATAGTCACAGATGGTCGCAACGAAAATGGATGAAGGATCCCCGTGTATCAGAAAGGGTGAACATGATGAGGACAATAAACATACCACGAAAACTAAGTCATTAAGCCTTCAGGAGTTAGACTAAAGGATTTGTATTATTGATATTTAAATATTTTTCTTTCAACCATTAAATATATAATATGTAATATAAATTATCATATGCAACACACTTTCTCTTAAAAAAAAAATTAATTAACAAAGATAAGATGGCAGTTAAATCCATGTTGGTGAAGGTATAAATTGATGAAAAATTTTCTGGGTGGTTCTTTTAATCTAATAAATCTTAATTAATTTAAAATATTAAATTATTCATGCTACATGTCATAAAAGTTATAAGGATGACTAATATAAATCATGATATACTTATATTATTTATTCACGATCAATATATTTTGTACTTTTCATCTTTATCATTCACGTCATAGAATTGAAACTGAAACTGTATTTGATTTGAAGCGATGATAATATATCTCTGCATTATTGAAATTTTTATATCATCCTAATCCAAATTTAGCGTTATTAAAGATTGAATTAGGTTTGATTCTTTTGATTATGTGAATTGTTATCAAACTTTTTTCACTTAGGAATAGTTAGTAGCATTGATAATGTGAACCACAATATTATATATCCTCTTTATATACATACATTGTTGTGTATTTTGTTGATATTTTAAGAAAGTTAACCTTTTTAATTAATTATATTAAAAATATATTGTAAATTTATAGCTTACTAAAATAGACATTTCATTTGACTTTGTCTTATTGATATGCATGTGATTTGAGAAAACTATAAGTACACCATAATTGTCAATTATCATTGAATAAGATAAAATTTATTTGATAAAATTCATATTTAGGAAATTTCATGATGAGCACTAAGACTCTTGTTAAACAAAATTAATAATACAATTTAAGTTTCCTCTAATTATAGTTTTAATGGATAATTAATTTAAGGTAATCTTCGTCTCTTTCAAGAAACGGATGTGTCTAATTAAATTACTTAAGGTGTTGTATTCAATTAAATTAAATCTTAAGTTCTCATTCCATGGTTCAAACGCGATATGTTTCCATTTCAATTCATTCTTATCGTCTAACGCATGCAAATGATATTAAGTGTAAAACATGTAATAAATGCGATAGATGAAGAATTAGTAAAAAATAATTAAAAAAATTTCAAATATATTTAAGTTTAATTGCAATTTTGGTTTTCCTACTTTTTTAAATCTGCAATTTTGATTCCTAGTTTAAAATTTGCAATTTTGATATGTTACTTCAAAATCAAACACTTCTGACAAAACTAGGATTTGAATGCAATTTTGTTTAGTTTTCAAATGTTAAGATAACTACTGAGTCAATGATTTAATCAATAACTATTACAAAACATTTATATATGTAAATATTTCACATAAATTTTATTTATTATCATATATTTATTTATTGTTTATTGTCTTCTCAATAAGAATTTAGTATTTTGAATAAAAGTAAAATAAAGTGAGTGATTTATAAAATAAAAAGTGAAATATATAAAAAAAAAATTACAACTAATAATAGAAGATGTTAAAAAATAAATGAAGAATAAATTAAATAACTTTTAATAATATTAAATATTAATTAAATAAACTTTTATAAATTTAAAAATTGTATATAATAAATATTTTTTTTTAATATAGACCGGGTTATGTAGGTCAACTAGTAACCCACTAGTTCGAACAATGACCTAGTGACCCGGTGTCTTGACGATTACTAGTCCGAATTTTAAAATTATGACAGAAAGATGTCGAGACACCGAAGTTATTTAAATTATTCTTCCTTTATTTTTTAACATCTCCTATTATTAGTTGTTATTTTTTTAATATATATTTAACTTTTTATTTTATAAATTATTCCTTTTATTTAATTTTATTCAAATTATTAAATTATTGTTAAGAATACAAGAAACAATAAATAAGTATATGATAATAAATAAAATTTATGTGAAAGATTTATATATATAAATATTTCGTAATAGTTATTAATTAGATCATAGACTTAGTGATTATTCTAGCATTTGAAAACTAAAGAGATGTACTAACTTTACCAAAATTTACTTAACTTTTTATTTAAATTAACTAATTAAATCAAAGGGTAACTTAGGAATAAAAAAAAGGGTAATTATATCATTATTAAAAAAATAACTAATTAATTTTATTTAAATAATTATTAATTACAATAAAAAAAATTAACGTTAAAGATATCGGTCAATGCCTCAAAATTAAAAGAGGGATCAAAAGTACTTAATTTTGAAAGTAAGTGGATTAAAATTGTGAATTTTAAACTATGTGACCAAAATTGCAGAAAAGTAAGAGACCAAAACCAATAGGAGAAGATCAAAAACCCTAAGAAAATCTTCTTATTATCCTAAAGAGAATAAGCTAAGAGTATATGAGAGATCTTAACCTTTAACATCTTTAAATTTCCAAGATCTCCACATCTTTCACAAGATCCTTCTAAGATTTGATTTTTCACAAACTAACTATTTTTTTTAATAATATAAAATAAAAAATAATTAACCAATTTTTTTTAATAATTTATAACAACAAATTCAACAAAGATAATTTTTTTTCAATGTTAATATTTGTATTTTTTACTTATTCATGCTATGTATTAATTATCAGTTTAATATTTAGTTATAAATAAATATTTATATTATTTTTGTTCTATTTTTTTAATATTAATTGTTTCATAATTAAATATTATATTATTAAATAATTAATTTCATTTTAAAATAAAATTTTATAAAATGAGTCCATAATGAAACCTACAAAAATATCATAAGATCTTCATATAAGATTTACCATCAAACCAAAAAATGTTAGAGATCTTGATGCTCATATGACATGACTCACAAAAAATATCTCAAGATCTCTTGAAAACTTTTCCCAATAAAAATGTCTTAAAAAAAAAGATTAAAAAAAAAAGATAAATTTAATTAAATAACACATGACGTGTGTGTGTTTTTTTTTTTTTTTTTTTTTTCTATTTTTCAATTATTACAATGCTCCTGACTTGAACCCTTGGAGTCACTATCCATGCTTGTTTTTTTCTTGGATTGATGTCTTAAAAATCAAGAGACAACCTTGAAAGATGAAAATATTAAAATTATAACCAATTTAAAAAATAATACAAATGAAAAGTAAATGAGTTATAAATATAAGAATACATAATATTTACTAAGTGAAATGCTGCATGAATGATGTAAAATACAACATATCATCATGTTATCTAGATTAGGTCTCACCTTATCCCTTTGTCTTTTCTCTCTTCTTTTTTTCACTTTGGGATGTTTTTGGTTATTCTCATTAAAAAGGTTGTTAGTTTCGATGTCTCAAATTATTTTTCGGAAGAACTTATCTTTTAAGGGGATTTGTGCGTGATACAAATAAGTCCTCAAGAATAGTCACAACCTCTGGGATGACAAAACGGACTAACATGTTAAAAATGGGGTGGAGCGGGTTGACTTGTCCTTTTGACTTATTCGGTCATTAAGCGGGTTGGTGAGTTGGTTCGCCAATTTCAAATTTTTTTTTTAATTTAATTTTTTTATAAAAAAAAGTACTTATATTTATATATTTTTTTATTTTTAATTATTCAATTCCAAATTATTATAACAAGAAGAGAGATTAAATAGTAAATACAAAGTAATTTTTTTATTAAAGGAATATGTTGGTTTTTGACATTCGCTTCATTTTAATTAAGTACTTTTTTTTTATAAGAAAAATTATTAATATGTTTATTTCTTTAGATAATTTTTTGCTATGTTATTATTTGGTTCATCATTCATGTATAACTTTAACCCTTACGTGATGATTTATTTATTATTTATTGAAACTCTTAATTAAATAATTATAAACATAATATACTAAAAAATACTTTTAGGAATTAGGCGGATTGACGAGTTAGCCCACACGAATTGACGGATTAAATGGGATGAGTTGGCGAATTATGATCACTTCTCCGTCTTACCATTTTTTTGGGTTGACGGGTTTACTTCCATGTCACAACCCATTTTGCCACCATTAACAATGACATGTCTCATACTAATTATATTTGTGATCAAATGAGTTCGTAAATTGAAGATGGAATGTGATTCATGATTGGTCAATTTAAATGTATGATGGTTTATGTTTGATCATGATTTTGAATGCCAAGGACAAAATACACACATTAATAATTGTTTACAATATGAATTTGCACTAGTTTTTTTTTTGTCCGTCAACACTAACTCATGTTTAATAAGATCCGTCCTGACTTATATGTGAGGACAATTAGTCTAGGGAGGAAATGACGAGTGACACTTACACTCACTTTTAGAGAGATGAGTATGTGATTGATTAAAATTTATTAATTTTAATGGATTTAACATAGTGAAAAAGGTTTATGTATTATTGATGTAAAATTATTTTATACCTTCAGTCAATTATAGTCCTTCATTTATATTAAGATAGTTGATTCTTATAAAATTATTTTAACATATAAGTGTAAAATCATTTTACTCTTTAACATATCATTTAATTATTTTATTTTATGATTTTTATAATTAATAATTTCTAATAAATTTCAACCCATCACCTTATATCATATGAATTCATGAGATTGAAAAATGAATTTATAAATTTATAAGATTTTAAAAGAATTTATGAATTAAAAAAAATATTAAAAATTACGAACACAAACTCAAAATAATGTGCTTAGAAAAAATTATTGAATATAAACTAGTCATAAGACATCCAAGTGTCAAATCAAATAATAAAATGAAAAAAGTTTAATCGCATTAAAAATTCATAATTATAAATCCTGTGCATAATTATAAATTATAAAAATTGAAGATTCTTCTTCTACAACATTTCTTCGTATATCTAAAGTTATACTAGTTATTTATGTATTAACGTTTTCTCATTCATGTTCTTGAGTTTGAATAGTAAGTTTAACATTATGATCTTTGTTAACAAGTGATTTTGAAGATGAATATTTGTTTAGTGATTCAATTAAAAATTCATCATAACAACATTCTTTACAAAAAAAAATTATGAAGTGTTGTCATTATTAGCATAAGTTTTACCTGTCTTGAATTGTGAATTATGATTTTAAAATACCAAAGATGTAAAATAAAGATTGAACAATTCATTATGATTTTCAGAACATTATCATGATTTGTAAAATTTTATAAATGATATCGAACACCTTGGAATGAAGCTAAAAAAATGAAAGTTATAAATTGTCTCCAATAAATAGAATACATTACATGGAATAGAAAAAAAAAATGTTAAATTGTAATTTTGATCTTCGAGTTTTTTAAATACATGATTTTAGTCCATCTAGTTTAAAATTGGCAATTTTGATTCCTCTAATTTTAAAAATCAACAATTTTGATTCCCTGGATCAATTATTAATTAATAATTATAATCAATAAAATTATTAAGTTAATTATAAATTTACTAAAAAATATTAATTATTCGAAGAGGTTAAAAATGATTTTTGAATACCATAAGATTTTTTTTTATCATATGTAAAAAGTCTTAATCGAATATCAACGAATTTTATTATAATGTTTAATTAAAGTCTTAATTGAATATCCCAATAATTTTTTTTATGCATTGAATACCAAAATTTTTTTTATTAAAAAAAAATTTAAAAATCCAATGAAATTCAATTGAATACACTCTTAATATTTTTTTCTTAGTATAATATATGTGTAATTAAAAATTGCCCCTATAGTTTGAAATACAAAATAAAAACTAATTCATTATCTTCACAAATTGATTAATTTATGTATATGAGGATTGTCCCATCAACATAATATTTTTAGATCCATTGTTGATGGATTTAAAACAACAACCTACATCGATTTTGTTCCTTTGATCCACTCACTCAGCACTTGTAATATTAATCTTCCTGGAACAGCCGTTACGGTGGAAAACTATATTAATTAATAATTCCAAATACCCACCAAATTATTATCCAAGACCAACAGACAATAATAGACAACGAACACCACATTAAATTAAACACATCAACAACTCAACACCCATGACCCAACCCAATGTCCACTAACGATCGAGAACATATGAAGAACCATTGATAAGCAGACATATAAGATTTAAATAATTTTTGCATTTCTAAAAAATTTCATTTTTTATTGTTTGAATTTCTTTTGTTGTTACGAATAGTTTTTAATATTTTATTTTATTTTATTTTGAGTTCTACCGTAATATTATTTCAATAGTTGAAATGATGTAAATAAAACTTATCTTTGAGGGTAGATTTTTTGTGCGATCACACAGGACATATGACTAAAAGGAGTTCAAAAAAATTCAAATTGCTATATTGTCAAGAGAAAAAAATTTAATTAATAAATAAGAAAAATAAATTATATTATTTTCAATGAAAATCATGTCTATTTTTTTGTGAGAGGCTCCTGTATATTAATGGAGTCTAACTTAATTAGTTAAATAAGATACATAAATGTTATTGTCAATTTTTTATACTATATATCTTTAAAAAATTAGAAAAAAAGATCTATGTATATTTTGTTTTTGTCATCAACTCATAAAATGTCAGGATTAAGTCTGAGTTAAAATGATATATCTGTTACCGGATTCAAAATAAAAATAAAATTTGATTAGAGTCATAACAATGAAAATAAAAATAAAAATTAGAGACTTTGGAAAATAAAATATTTATTAGGGAATTAAAGAATTATTTAAGCGGATATGTAAATAATAAAGCAACAAAACCAAACTTTACAACGATTCGAGGCACATGCAGCCAATGGCACAACTTACGTGAAGATTTTAGCCTCTGAATGGTGAAGCAATTCCAAAACCGATGTAAGAAGCTCAATTATATAAGTTCAACAGTTTTGCAGAAAACGTACTTGTTGCTTTGCAAAACCAGAAATACTTTTATCAACTTCTACAAATTAATTTTGAAAAAATTAAGATTTAAATTGTTGGTATAGGTGATTCTGGTGAACCCATAAAATTAAAACTGCTCTTTTTTTTTTTGTTTTTTATGAAAATGCACATATAAAGTAATGCATGTGTAGCCTTAAAAAATGTATTGCATGTGTAAATTTTGATGTAAATCATTTTACCAATTCAACAATTTTGTATTAATAATTTTATTTTAAACTAATGACTTCAATAAAATTTTGATTTAAATATGTTTTCCATTTCTATAGACTATAGCAATATCATTTTTTTTATAAAAAAATACATGTTATATATTAGTTCTAATTTTTAGATTTATTCTATTGAATGCTGATATGAGAATCAAATTATACATTACGTATTAATTAATAATTCATTTTTCAAGTCATCACTAAACCGAATTTAATCAATGCACAGATTAAAAACGTGTAATTCAATAAAATAAAATAAAATAAAAAGTCAAAGAAAAATTCATAAAAACTAAAATATAAGATAAATATCTTTTTAGAAACGAAAAATCATATTTAAGCTGAATGAATACTTTTAAGAACCCCAAACAAATAATACCAAACAAAATACTACTACAAATTACTACTACATATATACTCAATGTTTTTTTTTATGATAAACTATTTATTCATTTATCAGAAAAGAATACGCAAAAACTGCAATGAATTATTTGTAAATCAGCCCATACTTAAAAAAAAAAAAAAAAGTTGGTCAAAGCAAACAACAAGAAGAAAGTTAAAGGAAAAAAAGACACCACACACCAATACAAAGTACTGGATTTTTTTTTTACGATAAACCTAATGCGTCCATGAAGTGATATATAATATTTCCAGATGTTTCATTTATATAAAAGGAATATGTTATTTGAATCTGTCATTTTCATCCAAAGCAAGAATGGGCAAGAAGATGATAGTGGGATGTGCATAATTGTTGAGGACATCGTTTTTGAATTATATATATAAATCCCCAAAGCCAAAAGTAGTAGATATGCTAAGAAAGCCTTTTTAGATAACAATTTTCTATCATGTATAGAGAAAAATCAGAACAAATGGAAAAATAATCTTGGTTAATCAATGTAAAATAGTTTTACATTTTATACTATCGTACGTTCATAATTTTTTATTTTTATAAAATTATTTTAAAATTCATATAAATAATAATGATACTTGATTTTTTTTTTTTTTTAAATTTAAAAAAAGTGATAAAATGTATTATATATGCAATGAAAATGTGAGTGAGTTGTCTAATCAAAACCAAAGGTATACACGTAATGGGGTGCCATAAGAAGTGGGTTGCCAACAAACCTTTGCAATAAGTGGATACATTGATGTCCACCTACTTCCACTTTGTGCCTAGTGCCTCAAGACCAAGAGACCAAACGCACACACACAATCTTAACCATGTCAATGGTTTCAAGTGACACTACATTGTAGCATTTGAGGGATACTCCTCAGTTTTTTTAGATCACATATACTGTTTTTTACAAGAAACAACTTTATTAGAGCCTTTTTAGAATTTAAATTTGATAGGAGGTCTCTATAATTTTATCTCATTATTAATTTGACTAACATAACTAGATGAGAGGTCTCTATGACACTTTCATTCATGCCATGATTGAACATCTCAAAAATAAAATTTAAAAGACTAAACAATTCATCTGATGATATATCTAAAAAAGGAATGGTTTGATAGATCCAGCAGAAATGAATAAAATAAACTCTTATATATGTATATCATTTTAAAATTTAGATTAGAGTCTAACTTAACCTTAAAAACCAGTTATAACTTTTTAGGTAAGAGTTACTCCTATTATATACTTTAATTTAATCATACTAAGTTAATGGACTCGCTCGATCGTACACTCCATTTTAATAATTGTTTCTTTAATTGAACCTAGATGCTCCAACATACCTAACATTAGCACCCAATTCTTGGGGAGGTGTCATCAGATTAAAGAAGAAAGATAACCAACAAAAATGAATATATATATATATATATATGCCTCTTAAGATTGCTTAGCCAATTATCAACTGTGCACATAAAGTTGCTTCAAATTGCAATGTTATTATAATAATTAATTGGTAACAAACAAACGATGACGATCATAGATGGTTAAGAAACTTCTATTAATAATTTATATTAATTACAACTGTATTTTGTCTATATCATAACACTATGGTTCTAAGTTCGCACGCATGCTAGTTTTTAATTCATTAACTTTGGAATAAATTACTTGGCAAATGCACTTCATTGCCTCAAATTAATCTGGCCCATGTGGAAATAGACGTGACTCTAATTTCTAAAACTAAATTAAGAAACACTAATAGAATGTGTTGCCAATTTTGTCATTAGTGCTTATACTTTTCTTATTAGTACAATTTTTTTTTCTCTTACCTAAAAAGGAGAATCACAATATGCACTCTCGACCCATGTCTTTGTCCTTCTACCTTTTTTTCTGCACTCAGATGGAAATCTAACGTGTTGCACTTCTAAATCGATGTTTTGAGAGCAACAAAGTCATGAGAAATATTGAAGTTGTGCTAACGATACTTTCTGTATTTTAGAGATTAATTTTGTAATTATGGAAATTTATCAAAGAGAAAAAGACTTATGTACCGCCAATATAAAATTATTTTACACTGTAAATTAATCACAATCATTTATATAAGACAATTGACTTTTATAAAATTATTTTAAAAATCATTACATTCGTGGATTATGTAAAATGATTTTTACTCTTTATCAAAAATATAATCATTAAACGAGCTTAAAAAAGAGTCTTTAATAATATTCCTCGTAGGAAAAAACGTTCGAGTTTGTGGATTATGCTTGTAAGGTATGTGAATGATGAGGATTATCCATCCAAGTAAAAAATAATTTGTTTCATAACACGAATAATTGGTACAAATTTCACCATCCCATACACGCTTACAATGATTCCAGCTTGGCCATTTATCCAAGGTAGGTCAATAAAGACATAATTTGAAGAAAAGCAATATCAAATTATAATTCCCCTTAACATTATTCTATGTGCATTTTGTCGGTACATCCAAAAAAAAAAAAAAACTAAAAAATTAAAATTAAAATCAAAATTTGTGTTATGAATAATATAGTTGTAGTTATTCATATCAATTACATAATCTTATGTAATCTTTTATTGTTATTATTTTATCTTTAGTAACTTTTCAATTGTTTATTTGTACCTATAAATAAGTTACTCCTCCCAAAAATAATATATCTAATTCTCATTCCCTCAACACTCTTGTTTTCTCTTCTCCACCACTTTCTTATCTGAGTTATATTATTTTTAACACCTTATCAATACAAACAATTTTCATTGAGCATATTTGTTATTGACATATGAACTCGAAAGAAAAAACTGTTAACATAGACAAGAGACATGCAAAAGGATAAGAAGAAAAGAGGGGTTAGAATTTCATTAGTGTAATAAAATGAATTTAGAATAGTACAAAATAAGAGAGATATCTATTTATATATATAGGCAAAGTACTAAACTACCCCTAACTTAATATAAAATTGAATATTATCTAACATCCTTCCTCAAACTTACAATGCATTATTAAGAAGCATAGAGAGTTTGTCACATAGAAAATGAAAATGTTTAATAGAATATGATTTTGTAAACAAGTCAGCAAGCAATCTACATAGTAGAGGAGACAAAAGGCAAAGTAATGGTACCATGTAGAAGATGATGACGAGTGAGATGACAATCAATCTCAATATGCTTTGTGTGCTCATGAAAAAGACCGAGTTGTGTGTGATTTGAATGACACTCTTGTTGTCACAGAACATAAGATGGGTTCAGAGAGAGAAACACCCATATTAGAAAGTAACTAGCGTAACCAAACTATCTCTACAGTGGTAGAAGCCATAGCACGATACTCAACTTCTATAGAGGAGCGAGAGACAATGTCCTATTTCTTGCTCTTCCAAGAGATAAGTGAGTCTCCTAGGAAGATGTAAAAACATGTGGTAGACTTACAGTCAGTGGGATCACCAGCCCAATCAACATCAAAGTAAGCACGCAACTCCAAGGAAGAGGATAAGGGAAATAGAAGATTCTGGAATTGAGTGCCACGAAGATATCTAAGCATGCGAAGAGCAGCTCCCCAATGTATTGTAGTTAGAGAAACAACAAATTGACTAACAACATGCACATCATAAGCAATATCAGGTCTAGTGATAATGAGATATACCAAGTTTTCAACCAACACACAATATAAAGTGGGATCAAGTAAAGGAACACCATCAGAGGAAACATATTTTACATCAAGCTCAAGAGAGGTGTTTGCTACTCTAGTGTTAGTAAGATGAGTTTGTTCAAGAATGTTGACAATATACTTAGATTGAGAAAGAAGATAACCTTTAGGAGAGTAGACAACTTCAATTCCCAGAAAATAACGAAGGTACCCTAAGTCCTTCATCTCAAACTGTTATGCTAATTGCAATTTTAACTTTGCAATCCCATCAACATCATCCCTTGTAATGATCATGTCATCAACGTATAATGAAAGTACAAAATACGACCATGAAAGGAAGTTTTCACAAATAATGCAAAATCATAATCACTAGAGTGAAAGCCAAGAGATGTAATCACAGTTGATAACTTCTCAAACCAAGCCCGTGGAGCTTGTTTGAGACTATAGAGAGCCTTCTTTAACTTACACACCTCTCCCTAATTATAAGAAACTCCTAGTGGCAGTACCATGTAGACCTCCTCTTGAAGATCACCATTTAAGAATGCATTTTTAACATCCATTTGAAAAATATGCCACTAGCAAATAGAGGCCACTGCAATGAGGGTGCGAATGATAGTCATCTTGGCAACTAGAGCAAAAGTTTCTTCATAATCCATACCATATTTCTAGGGAAAAAAAAACCTTTAACAACTAGACGAGCTTTGTAACACTCAACTAACCCATCAGACTTTATTTTGATTTTGTAAACCCACCTAAACCCAATAGCACGTTTCCCTGGTGGAAGAAGTACTAAGTTATAAGTAGCTGTTTTGTGTAGAGTAGAAAGTTCCTCTAACATAGCATGTTACCAAAGGGGATCAAGAATAGTCTCTTTATACGAAGAAGGCTCGAACAAACTATGAATGGAGGTTAGAAAAGAAGAAAAAACAGGAGAATATGTGGAATAAACAAAGTCAAGTAGTTAAGTGGACTTACGGTTGCGAGTAAGATAACAAGGAGAAGGAGGATCAACAACTGCAGGAGGTGCTTGGGAAGCCGTGGGGACCTGTGGACCTGTAGAAGGAGTATTGTCAGCCCTGCAATTGTCATCAAATTCATAGAAGTCACCACCATCCATGGGAAAGGGATTAATGAGAGTGAGATCAGACATTGTATGGTTGTGAGACTCAAAAGAAAGAGAATAAAAAGTTATATGTTCAAGAAAAACAACATGACAGGAAACATATAATTTATGGGTTGTAGGATCATAACAACGATAACCCTTCTGACCAGCCCCATAATCAAGTAAAACACATATAGATGAACGAGGGGAACAATTTACTACATTCTACATGAGGATGAAGAACAAAACAAGTGGAGCCAAAAACTCTCAAAGAAGAATAATCAAGAACACAACCATACAATTTTTGGAAATGAGACAGACCTAAGGTAACAGAAGATGGGATTTTATTAATAGCATGAACAACAATACGAATAGCTTCGCTCCAAAATTCACTAGGAACAAAGGCAGACAACAAAAGAGAACAAGTAGT
This sequence comes from Amphicarpaea edgeworthii, assembly GCA_014843725.1. Lineage (NCBI taxonomy): Eukaryota > Viridiplantae > Streptophyta > Magnoliopsida > Fabales > Fabaceae > Amphicarpaea > Amphicarpaea edgeworthii. The sequence goes on from CM026324.1 coordinate 14,470,348, forward strand.
TTCAACAATATGACGATATTTTCTCTCAACAATACCATTTTGTTGAGGAGTATCGATACAAGAAGTTTGATGAAGAGTACCATCAGAAGCAAGTAATTCAAAGAATTTATTAGAAGTGTACTCACCACCCAAATCACATCGAAAACATTTAATAACAGAATTATGTTGAGTTTTAACTAAAGCACGAAACATATAGTAAATATTAAAAAATTTAGAAAGATGTTTCATAAGGTAAACCCAACAAAAATGAGTATGATCATCAATAAACGAAACATAATATCGAGATCCACCTTTGGTAAGAACCAGTGATGGACCCCATACATCAGAATGAACCAAGTCAAAGGGTGCATTAGAAGTAGACACACTTTGACCAAAAGGCAAAGTAGTAAATTTAGCAAGTTTGCAACCACAACAATAAAAAATATCACTGGTTTGCAACTTTCCTAAAGCTCCAGTAGAAGTCAAGTATTTTAATCTAGAGGGCGAAACATGTCTAAGACGAGAATGCCATAAATAAAAACTAGACGAGGAAGAATGCAAATGAAAAGATGACAAGTCAACAATGGAAGCAACAACATCTAGAACCTTCAACTCATCCAACATGTATAATCTCCCTTGTCTACAGCTTGTCCCAATCATCCTCCCAAATTGAGGATCCTGCATAAAACAATTAGTCAAAGAGAACAAGACTGAGTAACTTAAATCACATAATTGACCAACAAACGCAAGATTCAAAGTAAGATTTGGAATATAGTAAACATCTGAAAAAGACAAAGTAGAGATGGAGACAGATCCAATGCCTACTAATGGCATTGAGGTGCCATTAGCAGTCATGACAGATATAGAGGAGACAAGTTTTAAGGACACAAAATACTTAGGATCAAATGACATATGATGAGACGCTCCATAATCAAGGATCCATGGGGTAGGAGATATACCTGATGCACTCAAGGAAGGCAAACCTTTTAAGGAGGAGACAGACATGGTATGAGAGTGAGAAGTAAGAAATTTTTGGAACTGCTCTGCAAGATTAGCTACTTGAGGTACTTGAGACATGACCTCACCAGGGACCGTAGCAACATGAGAAGAGGGGGCTTTAAAATGCCATTGAGATGACTGATGAGAGGGAGGACGCCATTAAGACTGTTGTTGTGACTTTAGTAATTTTGGACATTGTGATTTCCAATGACCCTTCTCCTTACAATAACTGCATTCATCATGACCAACCTTCCCTTGAGACTTACTTTTGTTAAAGGGAGCAGCAAACACTGATGGAGGAGTAGAGAGAATTCCTTTTGTAGCACCAGAGTTGGACTTAAGTCGTATTTCTTCTGTCATAAGCTCATTAACAACAACATCAACACTTGGAAGCGAGTTACGATGTAATAACATCCCATGAAGCCCCTCAAAATCATCCCGAAGGGCTATAAAAAACTAAGCCAAACGTTGTTGTTCTCGAAAGTCGATATATAGTTGGAGCGCTTGCATATCCGCAGGTTCATTGAGAGAAAGTTGATCCCATAAATTAGACATAGTAGAGTAGAATTCCTAGATGCTCATACTATTTTGCTTAAGGGCCCTAATATCAATTTCCAACTGATATTGTTTTGCAAAATTATTCTGTACATACAACTTCTTCAAATGATCCCAAACCCCCTTAACCAAATCATATTTTGCAAGTTGCATCCCTATTGATTAAGAAACAGAGTTATTGATCCAAGTAATGATTTTTGAGTTGTTTACTTCCCATGTTTCCAACTCCTGTGCATAATTTTCATTTTTGTCCTCTTAAGGTCGAGATAAATTTCCATCAACATAACCCCACATTTGCTTGCCTTTAAGAAAATTTTTCATAGCATAACTCCAATAAGGATAATTCTGGCCACTCAATTGTAAGCTAATTGATTGGAGAGAATCATCCTTTGAACCAACCATATTTAACATATATAACAGTAATAACACAACACAGAGGAAAGTGACCAAAAAAACAAAGCACAACAGAAGCACAATCAAAACGTAGTAGTACAAAATAGATTACCAAATGCAGAGGCACAAACAAAAGAACATGACGGAGTTGAGATTGCGAAAACCCCAAAACAAAATTGTAACTACCAATAATGTGAACACTTCTTCTTCCTCTACAGACTTCTTTTGGATGATCCAACCATATATAATGAAAGACTATGTCTTCTGAACCGTTTCTCCAAAAATCAGCTCAATCCAACAGTTAACGAATTGACAATAGCAAAACAAAAAACTACAGTATGATGAAATACGAATTGTGCAAATGAATTTAGAATAATACAAAATAAGAGAGATACTTATTTATATATATAGGCAAAGTACTAAACTATCCTAACTTAATATAAAACTGAATATTATCTAACAAAAACTTTGTAGGGAACTTGATTGGAAAAAGTCATATTTTTAAATCCATGATTCAAGGTAAGACTCTTCTCTTCTCCCTTATCATATTATTTATAATTACTAGCAGAAACACAGGCGTTGTCGTGCTTGTGTGTCCACATTTTTTATGTCGCTATTGTTTGAGTTAATTATTATATTAATGTCAATCTCATTGTATTTGACAAATGTGCATTTATGAAAGCTAAAGAAGGTAAAATTAGTGTATTATTTGACATTTCAATTGTTCTATAAATATAATAATTATTTGAAAAAAAAAGTTAAATTACATGATGTTTACACTTGTTTTCCCCTTTCTCTCATTTGTTGGTAATCTATTCGCCTTTTAGATAATTCTTGTTCTCTTTGCTCCAAGCTCTGTTCACTCTATTTTTATAGTTTTACCTCCATCTTTGTCGTTGTTGTTTTATTGATTGTCGACTTGAATTTTGCATATTGTTATATACTTGTTGATTGTCATATTGTTCCATGATCATAATACACACATTAAATATATTCTTTTAATCATTATTTGTGTTTGAGATATCCACATTTGACATTTCTGCTTCCATTAAATTTGTATTATTTTGAGGATGAATTTCTTATTTATAAAAAAAACAAAATAATAAATTAATAAATATGAGTAAGTGTACATAAGATTAATTTTGTGATAGATGGTGAAAAATATTTACATGGGCAATTTGATTAGTATGTGTATTACTTGGTCCTGCTTCATTGTCATTCATTCTTTAAATTCTTATTGCCACAAAATTATGATCTGTATGTTTATGTTGATGCAAAAGAAAAAGTGAAGTGTGGTTTGTGTAGAGATAATAATAAACATTAATAAATAATAACAAAACATATTAAGTAAACTTAGTACGTAAATTATATAAAGTTATAGACTATAAAATAAAGTTTGTTTCACTATAAAAAATTAAAAACATAAAACATGAAATTTCAACCAATTAACATTTATAAATCCATAATAATTAACATAACCAATTAATAAAACACATAAAAGTAGCAAATATATATAATTTATTTATTGTTACCTGCATTAAATTGTTGATAATTTGTTGTCCGAGCTAATTGTCGTATTGATGTTAATCTCATTGTATTTAACAAGGGTACATTTGTGGAAGCTACAAAAAGTAAAATTAGTGTATTATTTGACATTTTAATTGTTCTACAAATATAATAATTATTTAGAAAAAAGTTAAATTACATGATGTTTGCACTTGTTTTTCCCTTTCTCTCATTTGTTGGTAATATGCTCGCCTTCTAGACAAATCTTGTTATCTTTGCTCCATGCTCAATCTATTCACTCTATTTCTATAATTTTGCCTCCATCTTTGTCGTTGTTGCTCTGTTGATTGTCAACTTGAATTTTGCATATTATTATACACTTGTTGATTGTCATATTGTTCAATGATCATAATACACACATTAAAATACCAAATGTTAAAATTGAAACATGTATGAGTATTCTGATATATATATATATATATATATATTAAAAAATGTTAAATGGTAACTGGTAATTGGTTATTTTTAACATAATTGTGTAAATTAAATTAAAAAATAATATTCAACAAATAATTATTGTGTGAAAAAATGTGTAATTATTTTTTAAACCAATTATATTATTTACGTAATTGTGTAATTTATTTAGATGTAGTGTGTTATCAAGACACTATCAAATAAAAAAAATTCTAAAACTATTGTGTGAAAGGTCATAAAGACCTTATAAAAAAAAAAAAAGAATTATGAAAAAGGATTTTTAAAGTTGTGTATTATGCATGGTTGAATTCATATAGGCCAATCGTAATAGTTTTTATATGTATGAAGATCACAATGCTTCTTTCTTCTTTCTTGAATGGTTTTTAACATGTATATATGGTATGCACATGGTATGTGATGTGCTTTTTTTTTTTTTTTATGGTGAGCAATATCAAGAAAATTAAGAAATAATATGAGAAGTCACATTAGGAAATAATGTACATTTTATTGGTTTATAATTTATATATATTGTATGTAAGGTAGGCCATGAGATTTTTAATGTCTTGGACAACTAAAAAAATGATGCCCTCCTTCCTAATCATTTAAATATTGTCCTTCTTGTATTTTTTATTATCAAATCATCAATAATTCTTTCATAAATAAGACTCTTTAAAAAATTATTTTCAACAAAAATCAAAACAAGACTATTTAATTTATATAATACTACTTATAATTATATAATTTTTAATTTAATATTTATATACACTAAATAAAAAAAAATGGTGTCCCTCTAAAAATAGAGTCCTAGTTAGTCCTCACTGCAACCATGCTCAAGGTCATAGCTATGTCTCACTATTAGTATGACGATTCACACAAGACAAAAAGTCAATGTTAAGTTTATATTACATGTTTATTAGTATAGTTGAAAACATGTAAATTAGAAGTTTATGAAACAAAATAATGTGTTGTTTAACATGACCAGTTAGGTCATTATGGATTTATTATGATGTGAAAAGTATTTAGAAATACACATGAACACTAATTGAAGAGCTAAAAGAATCTTTGGTTTTATGATTTTTCATGTACTAAACAAGTTAGTCGGTTAAACAAGTTGGACCGTCTAAATTTTAAAAACAAAAAATTAAAAAAATAAAACTCAACATAAAATCATTTTTTAAGAAAAAATAAATTCTAACAAAACTAAATACATTTGTGACTACATTCTGGGTTGGTTAGTAGTTCATGTTTTTTTTTTTTTTTTGTTAATTACAATTTTGGTCCTCCTATTTTTCTAAATCCATAATTTTAGTTCCTTTAGTTTAAAATTCGCAATTTTGATTTCTTTACTTTCAAAATTAAGCATTTTTTATCCCTCCATTAATTTTAAAACGTTGACCGTTATCTTTAACGTTAACTTTTTTTTATTGTAATTAGTAATTATTTAAATAAAATTAATAATTTAATTTTTTTAACTAATAACATAATTATCTTTTTTTTATTCCTAATTTACCCTTTGATTTAATTAGTTAATTTAAATAAAAAGTTAAATGAATTTTGGCAAAACTAAGATTCAAACATAACTCTTTTTAGTTTTCAAATGTTAGAATAATCACTAAGTCAATGATCTAACTAATAACTATTATGAAACATTTATATATATAAATATTTCACATAAATTTTATTTATTATCATATATTTAGTTATTGTTTCTTATGTTCTCAACAAGAATTTAGTATTTTAAATAAAAGTAAAATAAAGGGAGTGATTTATAAAATAAAAAGTAAAATATACAACTAATAATAGGAGATGTTAAAAAATAAATTAAATAACTTTAATAATATTAAAGATTAATTAAATAAAATTTTATAAATTTAAAATTTGTATATAATAAATATTTTTAATTTTTTTCAATATAGGCCGAGTTATGCGGGTCAACTAGTGACCCAGTGTCTTGACTGGTTCAATCACCGATCCGAATTTTAAAACTATAACAGAGAGACATCGAGAGAGATGTCGAGACACCGAAGTTATTTAAATTATTCTTTCTTTATTTTTTAACATCTCCTATTATTAGTTGTAAAGTATTTTTTTTATATATATTTCACTTTTTATTTTATAAATCACTCTCTTTATTTAATTCTATTCAAATTACTAAATTTTTGTTAGGAATACAATAAACAATAAATTATTAATTAGATCATTGACTTAGTGGTTATTATAATATTTGAAAACTAAAGAGAGTTAGATTTGATTCCTAACTTTGTCAAAATTCACTAATGGTCAACGTCTCAAAATTAACGGAGGGACCAAAAGTTTTTTATTTTAAAAGTAAGGAAATCAAAATTGTAAATTTTAAACTAGGAGACCAAAATTATAAATTTAGAAAAATAAGAAAATCAAAACTATAATTAAACCTTTTAAAGTGGGCTAGGTGGGTCAACCCAACCTACAATGAATTTAGCCCAAATGAATCGGGTCATAAATGAGTTGTGTTCAATTTTTAAACTAAACGAAAATTGTAAAAAATTTCAACCAAAACCTATGGGGGGTGAGTTGGCCGATAGATTACTATCCATTTTGACGGATTTATTTAATTACAAGTAATTTTAAAAATTGTTTTAATCAAATTCCTTTAAAAACAATATAAATACTAAATCATAAAATTCATTTTTTTTCCTAACTACACAACACAAACTTGTTTTCATGGCGTGTATATCCACTTTTCTACAGAACAAAAACATTTTGAGAAATATACAACAGAAAACTAGTTCTGTTGTGTAGTAGGGTGGAAAAGTGGACATACACAACAAAAATAAGTTTTTGCAACAAAAACAGTTTTTGTTTTGTAAAATCATATATGATACAGAACGGAAATATGTTTATATTATGTATGACCACCCCATTTCCAACAGAAACAAGTTTATTTTGTGTATTTTGTCAAGAATCACATTGGAAACTAGTTTCCATTGAGAGTGAAATCTTCATCAAACATATTAATACCAATGTCATGAAGGCTTTAAACAGCATTGAGAGGGTGTCAAATCTCAATAACAAACCCTTTTAAATAGTAATTGCACTTTTATAATAAACATTTGTTTCATACTATTAAATAAGGGGTGTCAAGAGTAACATAAAAATAAGAGAGATACATGTATAATTCGAACAAAATTAAGAAGTGCTGGTGTAATTTTTTTAAATAATAATAATAATTATTAATACTAAATTATTTTAAAATTTATTTAGTTATTGAAATTAAATTATATAAAATATTAATACAATGGTACTCAAGCCTTTTTCTGTACGGACGGCACTAAAATCTAATCCATTCTTTTAGGAAGAGTAGCAAACATTAGTACAATCAGTTGTGGAGGTGTAGGAAGTGAGAACCATTATATTAAGGCTTAAGCTTATAGGAGGTGTAGGAAGTAATTTTGGGAGGTGCAAGAAGTTTTATGCTTATATTAAACCCAATCTAACAACAATGAATGATTTACATTTTTAAATCAAATTGAAACTAAATAACTAACTTAAAAACCAACCAAGTCATCACAAAGAGATAACTCATGATAAATATTTGAGTTATAAAAGATAATTTTTTTCATGTATATTGTTTGATGAACAATAAACAATACAAGCAAAATAATATAAAAATTTACTAATATATTATTTTTATGTATGTGAATTCATAATATAAAATATATACAAATAAGCTAATTATATTAAGAAGGTTGAAAAGCAATAATGTATCTATATTTATTGATTTGGTGAAGAAATGCGTCAAGCAACTGTGTAAGATCAGTGTTTTGCTCACTTTATCATTATGCAACATCAATCTTAGTTCATAATGAGGCATTAACTTTTGGAGTTTTAGAGGGTTGTTTTTACATCACGTTTTTGCCTTTATGTTATTTTACTTACAAGTTACAATACATAGTTTGCTTCAAAAATATAATTTTAAGTAATCATTTAAAGGACTTTCCTTAAATGATATTTGACTGGTAAGAAAATCTTTTTTTACTTCTAAACAATAGTTGCTTGTATAAATAATTGAAGCTTAATTTCAAACAATCCAAATGACAAGTAGAACATTTTCAATAGTAAAAATAAATAAATAAACAACGATGTTTAATTATATGCAATTCGTTTAGCAATTAGTGTTGGTGATGCTCTTAGTGGTCTAAAGGGATTTAGTTGCTTAACCATAACAAAAGGCTTCGTAACAATTAAGTCCCACTCTTTGTTTATGGTATAAGTAATAATTGTATTTGATATTTTTAATATGTTAATTTTTTTTTTTTTTATTCAATACTTACTATAAAAATGTGATAGGAGAATCTGTAGGAGAATGAGCGAGAGGATATAACATTAATCGTATTTTAATTATTCATTCATTTTGTCTTCATTTGGGCTGCCAATCCTATTGCGTGCTTGTCGAACTGACTGATTTTGGCGTGGGCCATGGCCCATAGATGAAATTTTATTGGGAATTTACTTCCTGCACCTCCCAATTAATAGACAACGGGGTAGATGTGAGTTTTATTGGAAGTGTAGAAACTTATAGAAAAGCTTTTAAACTAGGTGAATTCTTTCAGGATTAAGTGAGTATTATAGAAGATAATTAGTACATATATATATTGATTAATTAAGTAAAAATTAATTGGGTGAAAAAAGTAAAATGATGAGTCTCAAAATTTTTTAAGGTCATTTTAGAAAATTATACAAATTGTTAATAAATTTAACGTTATTAATTATATTAACTATATAGCTTAAAATTTTAATTTTTTTGTGAATAGTTAATAAGGATGAGATAGTAACTTTTTTGCTCGGTTTGGAATAGCAGAAAGAAAAAGGAAGGAATTGAAGAGGAAGGAAAGATAAAAAAAATAATAATAATAAAAGGTATTCTCTTAGTTGTTAAAAGTGTAAAGAAAGAACTAAAATACTTGTGACAACACATATTTAATTTTCAACTCAAAATGAGAAAGGAAGAGAGAAGTATTGTCTTATATATTAAATGGCTAAAATTGTCTTTTTTATATATTTTTTTTCATTTTATTTAGATGGAATATTTTTTCATTTTGTATATATATTTAACTTTTTTTCCTTTCATTTTCATTCCTACAAAATAACTTACAAAATTATCTTGGTTTGGTTTGATGGGATTCTCTTCCCTCGTTTATTCGAGAGGAGCTTTTCCTTCCATTTCTTTCTTTTTATTTCCTTCCTTAAACTAAACATAAAAATAAAAATAAAAAGTTTATTATACATATATAAAACTTGAGAATTAGAATACATTTTGTTCACACACGAAGTTTAGATTTCATTTTGCAACACATTGAGTCTATTTGGATGCAACTTAGAAGAGTTTCTATATGAACTTTTCTATTAACATAAATTCTTTACTATTTAAAAGTGATATTGGATGAATATTATTTTTAATTTTTTGAAAAGTTAACTTCTTCCAATAGAGTTTTTTGAGAAATTAAAATTTTTAACTTCTCTTATTCAACTTTTCAGAGGAAGGAAAATTATTTTTTTTTGTATTAGACAAAAATATTTTTATAAAAAATAAAAATTGACCATTATGTCTTACACAAACTTAACCTAACTCAGGTTTTTCTCTCTCATTCTTCATGTTCTTTTATCTAATTCTTCATTCACAAAGTGCATAAAAGTATATCATCTAAATATTTAATTAACTTATCTAATAAGAGTTTTTCATAATAAAACTTATGAATAAATTTTTCTCGTAAAAATAAAGTAATGTTCTCAAAACAGACTCATAGAGTCATAGTACAATTCATTAAGTTTTTAATATTTTTATAAAGTTTGGTTGCATTATTGTTTTCTATGTGAAAATGAAGTTGCATTATTAATTAATTTGGGTGCGGCTAGCTGATGATATATTATGAAGCTTTTTATGATAGACGTACTACGAATCTCAGCTAAAAGTGACAACAACTTTAGATTATGACGTTTCTCCTCTCTCTTTTTATTTCAAACTTCATATATAAATCCAATTAGCTGGCAGAATAATTCTTTCAATTGCATAATGCATCAAAATCCCCCTCCAACTATAACCCTAAAAACATAGGTTCTACATTAAAAGTTTATATATATGGGGCCTGTTTGCATAAGCTTTATCAAAAGTTATTCCAGGAAAAACAAAATATTAAGAAAAAATAATTAAAATAATTTTTTTTCATAAATTAAATTAATTTTTGCATTAGTTAATTTATATAAAAAAAATTATATAATTTTTATAAAAGATGTAAGACATTTGATTTTAACTTATAAAAAAAATATTTTATTTTTTTTCTTTTAAATAAACTTAGACTTAATTACTATTTTGATCCTATTATTAATTTTAAATGTTCAATTTTGTCACATTATTTTTAAAATGTTCAATTTTATCCCACTATTAATTTAAAATATTTAATTTTATCCTATTATTTTTAAAAGATTTAATTCGTCATCTCACTATTAATTGAAAATTTTCAATTTCATCTTAACATTAAAAAAAAAAAAAGGATGAAATTCAATATTTTAAAATAGCATAAAATAACAATGAAAAAAAATTGAATCTTTTAAAAAAATAGTGAAATGAAATTTAACATTTTAAATTAATAATGGAATAAAATTAAACATTTAAAAAATAATGAAACAAAATTAAATATTTTAAATTAATAGTAGCATCAAAAACAGTAATTATATAAGCAATAAACTTGTCTAAACAGATCGATAGAAAAGTGTTAAACTTAGAATTATGATGATGGGACCAACCTGCTCAACCTTTCTATGACAACAATTGGAATCAAGGGAATTACAGATCATACTAGAATCAGGTGGTGAGGCAATGATTGTTTTGGAAGATAAAGTGAGAAAGAGACACATTTTCATGTTTTTTTTATTATTATTTTAGTTTAAGAAATAGCTGGCCATTTTGGCTGAAAGTCCAAGCAAAATATGTTTAATTATGAGCTAATTTAGTGCTATACGAATATATAATTTGATGGCTTTTAAAAGTTGAGAAAGAAAATCATCATAGATATATAGAGATTAAGAAGTTTCTAGTACCTAAAGTTGTGACTTTTTAAGTGTATGCTTATTAGAGTATTGAGTCTTATATATTCTCAAGTCTTTGTTGAATTAATTTAAACTTATTCGATGTTTGAGACATTCCTGGTAGGTTTTTCTTAATGTGTTTGAATTAACACATCTTCTGTCGACACAGAAACTATTTTGGCCAAAATAAAAAAAAAAAAAAATTTAATTATGATTTTGATAACAAAATAAATTGATTAAAAGATGTCACAAAATGATATAAAATTGGTATGTAATATAATTTCAAACAATTAACTAAAAATTTACCCATTAAATCATATACTTATAATTTTAAGATTAAATGTGTTTTATTTCCTTTAAAGTTGTAACTTTTTTTTAAGTCCTCCAAATTCATGACTTGTGTGGGATAAAGGAAATATTGAACACAGATTATTAAAAAAAAAACAATTTAATCCCTTATTTTTTCAAAATCATAACAATCTTGTTCTTTCTATATATCCATTTGAATTTAATGTGGTTAGTTGCAAATATAGGTGACTTAAATTTATGAATACCAATAATTTTAAACTACCTCTATTTAAATTTTAAATTATTAAATTTTAACAATTTATAAAAAAAAAAAAATGAGATTTGATAGTGGCAGTTGTGATGGTAGTTGTTTGACCTCTAGTTTTGAAGTGAATCAAACTTTAATTTTAAGGGTGGTTGTGAGAAAAATGGGAGACAACAAAAGTCTTCAACAACGAAAGAGAGGGAGAAAAGAAAAGGAAAAAAAAAAAATTAAAAAGGTGATTTTGCCATGCACGTTGTCAAGAAGAAGGGATGAAGTTTTTTTTTTTTATTTAATGTAGTCTCATCAAGCCTCAATTTGGTTAACAGTACTATGTGACATTGAATAAGAACCATTTAATTGATATATATTTTGACAAAAATATCATTAAAAAATTTTCAACTAGTCTTGTCATTAATTATTCCACTATTTATCAATAGCAAATGCATTCCATCATTTACCAACTTATTTCTTTAAAAGATGTCTTCTTATTGCATCTAAGGGTGTTGTTGAAAAAATAAATAGTTCAAATTAAAAAGCTAAAAAAAAAACAATTATTTTAGAACAAAAAAAACAAATTTCTAAAAAGACTAATATTGTTCTAGAACGGATGAAGTATTAATTAGCCTCAACTTTTGATGTATGCAATTTAAAAAATCTTGAGAAAATCATGTCTACAAATGTTAATTTGTGAAGATAATAACATTTTTATTTTTAACTTTAAATTTTAAAGACATAAATACTTTGACATTGACGATTGAGACACTAAGGACTCCTAAGTCCTCCTATTGTACTAAAAAAAAAATCCATTTTTGACCAATGTTGAGTTACAATTTTTTTTTTCTTGTAGCGATTATTATATTTATAGGCAATTTATCTATTGAGTATTTTTTAATATATTTCCATTATGATTACTAATATAAAAAAAGAATTGATGGATTATTTTAAGTAATAGTTTAACACACTAGCTAGATTAACAAAAATCCTTAATTATATTTATAGGGGTTTGTCTTTTTTATAGGCACATATATTCCGCTACCTATAAATCAAATAATTCCTCTCCAACCTACATTGAAATAGGCTTCACTAAATATATAATTATTTAAAGAATAAAGTAGATAGTTCATCTACCGGTTAATAAAATTTTATATTATAAGGTAATTATAATCATCAATTTATATTTAAAATAATTTTATAAAAATTAATTAACTTATTATAAATAAAAAATTGTGATTTTATAAAAGTCAATTTAACGAAAAGTCTTGTATTCAATTTTTGTCGTGTACAAAATTTTCTTGGACTAACAATAGTCATACATTAAGAGTGGAATTAGTCTTTAGCCCAATAAATTTGAGACATTCGTAAAATGTAATAAAAAATTATAATTCTTTAAAAATATAAAATAATTTTGTTATTGTAATATCTTACTTATTTAATAATATTTGAATGTCATGTGATGACAATACCTAGATACCCACACCATCATGTAACCAAATTACTCTAGTTTTCTTATTCCAATGATTTGACTATGGATTAATTAAAGGAACAAATTATACAACTAATTAACTTGAATATTAATGGCACGCCCCCCAATGATAAATTGTGGTTACCATTTCGATATCATCATCATCATTGATCGATCGTCAACTGCTATCAAATGGTGCAAGGGAGTGCGGATCATGTTGTTAATTACTAATGATATTCAAATGATTAGGCAATAATGTAGTTCAGGTCAAATGGCTTTATTTTTTGTTTATTTTATTATGCCCCACCTAATAATAATCAGAGCAAAACTAGAAGCTACATTTCCATAGATATCTGATCTTAACTCCAGCAATCGTTAATTTATGAGTTGAACGATGAGTTTTGATAGAATTATACTGTAAATTTATTTTACATTTTTTGAGTGATAATTGGATTTGATTTTTTTAAATAAAATTTTAAATTTGAGTAAATAAAAAAAATGTGGTTGAGAAAAAAAAAATCTCACTAAAAATAGTGAGTCAAGTTTCTCTACAGAAATTAGTCATTAACAAAATCAATAAATAATTCGTATCAATAACATGATTAATAAAAAATAATATAAATTTATTTTACATTTCCAAAGTATTATTGTTAAAGCCTTGTATAGTTTATCTTTTAGGTTTTGAAAGTAGCTAAATTACGCACTTACTAAGGAAATTTTGCACTTCATTCATAATTTTCTTTTACTGTGAATCATTCATAGCAGAAGAGAAATACCACTAATCTCTTCCACCTAAACCTAATTGTCCAAACTTTATTTATTTGACGTTGAAAAATAATACTAACCCGGTCCTTAGTATAAAAAACATATGACTTTATATCAGGATTAAGGAGAGTAGTTAAATCATTTATTTTAATTAATTATATCTTTCATTTATTTTTTTTAATAATACTCTTTACTTTAAATGATTACAACTATGTCTTTTTAATTTTCTGTTATACACAGTAAGAGAATACATAAGAAATAGAGTTAATAATAACTTAAGAGTATAAATTTTTTTTAACCTAAATAATTTTAATAGTGAGCCAGTGTTGCTTTATATTAAGAATCAATAAAAAAAAAAAAAACTCATTTTGTTATTTATATTAAGGACCGAAAGTAATAAATTATATTTCAATGGAAAATTTATTTTGGATTTGACTTAGCTATTTATGGCAGTTGTTTACCTTTTTTTTTTTTGTTGAAAGCGATTATTTACCTATTAAACACTATTGTTAAGCAAATTTTTAGAGTTATAAATAATTAAAAATAATTAAATTAATGTCACATGATTTTTTAATGATAATATATATTTGATGTCAGAAACTAAAAATACTAACGGAACAAAAGTTTAGAAACAAGTTATTCTGACTAAAAACTAAAAATATAATTAATTTTTTATTTTTTTCATGATGAAGATGCTTATTCCTTTCTATTTCTATTGGTGTGCAATAAAATAAAACAGAGGAAAGACTAAAATGTGTGGGTTCCATGTGATGAAGTTTTTTACACTCGTATGGGCAAAAAAGTTCCAGTGCAATGAAGCTTTTATTATTGTTCTACGTGGACAAAAAAATGAGGGACAATGTATATGAAAAGACTAAATAGCCTTTTAAATCATTTGTTTTTTTATGCATTTTCTTTTATCATAAAAGTGAAAAGGAAAAGTAAACATGCTTATTTTCTATTTCTTAATTTTCTTTCTATTTTCAACCCTTTAAAAGAAACTATAAAATCTACTCATCATTTTTCAATTTTTTTTTTATATTTTTTCTTATCATTGTCTTTTATTTAATCCTCAAGTACAGTCTTAGTTACGTGTTCCCCGTCCTGTGCTGCTCCACCACATGAGACCACATGGCTATGAACTTACCATATATTATTAAACTTGTGCACAAAAGTTGAACATGTTCTTAGTCTAGAAACTCACCATTTGTGTGTTATTAATGTCATATCACATGGTTCTCTTGCAAATCCTAAAAAACAAGGTTTAAATAAGTATTACATCCTTATAAAATATTTTTTTTTTATTTTAATTTTTATAAAATTTTTGTTATATTTTAGATTTATATAATATTTTCTTTTATTTTTTTTCTATCGATGACGTGACATCATCTCAATCGTTAGTTAAATTATGAAGTGGGATCATTTTAACATATATCAACAGTTGAAATGATGAAGTGAGACCATCTCAACATAATTAAAATAATGTTACATCATCGATAGAAAATTAAAACAAAAAAAATATATATTATAGAGATTAAAAATATAGTAAAAATTTGATAGAGACTCAAAATAAAAATAAAATATTTTATAGAAATCCAAAATTTATTTTTAAAAAAAAAATATTTTCAGACCATGAATTAGGTTAAAATAAAGAAAAAAAGAAAAAAGAAAAGCATAGCAATAAAATATTTAAGCTATGAAGTCTGAACTTTGAAATTTGAGCTTTGAACAGTACAATTGTAATGTACCAGGGTACCTGACTGTTAAGGCGGTTTGCATTGGAAATTAATGCAGTCAGAAGAACCTATAAATGACTTAAATCTAGCAATTAACAAAATATATTTAATAATAATTCATTGTTGTTACTCCAATGTACTTGAAGGATCTCAGTCCTGGTCACTCATGATTTAAATAAACCAACCCCACATGAGTTTAACCTCCAAAACAAAAAAGAAGGATAATAAGAAAAAAATAATCATGATCGATCGGCAACAAATTTTTAATTAATGTATGTAAGATTTTTTTTTCTTAGCTCATATATACTATGCATGTCCTCCAACTCACATAACTAAAGATTAAGGTGATATGTGATGTGTGATTATTGTTGATTTAAAAAAATTATAATAAAAATTGAAAATAAATTTTTTTATTAAATAAATTGTTTTTTTTTTCATGTAAACATTTTGTTTTATTAAAAATGAATTATTAATATATTTTTATCATGATTTTTCATCTATTTTAGGATATTTATAATTAAAAACTACATTTTCTCATATGGAATTAAAAACTATATGTTAATTTCTTAATTAATATGCTTACGATCTATATTTTTAAAATCAAATCGGTCATTAAACTTGTAAAAGTATTAGTTCAATTTTTAATGATTCAACCGTGTGGCTGAACCAATTTCAATAAAATAATATATTTTTAATATTTTTATATAATATACTAACTATAAATATAATATACTAAGTATATTAAATCAAAAAACTTATAATTGATTAATTGTACATAAATTTGTATAAAAAATATGCATGTAAAAAGTATGCTAAAGTCTAAAAATATCACAATGAACAACTACAATTAATCATTGGTATTTTTAGTGAATTTATAGATTAATGTGCGTTAAAATCTCTAATAAGTTAATGCAAAATGACTAAAAAAATATAATTTAGGTATTTTTTTTTTCTTAAAAAAATAATAATTTAGTGAATCTCTCAAATTGACCGGTTAGGTTTTATCGATTTTAGATCAATTTTATCGATTTTTTAACAGTTCAATGTAAGATTGATTTAGAAGATGAAATAGATCGAATAAATCTCTTATTCTTGAACTGGTCGATCTAATCTCTTTTTAACATTTCTTAAAATATTAATTTACATGATGATGTTTAGAGTAACATCATTCACCAGCCTATATTTAAGGTGGACCATTTTAGTAGCCTATAAGCTATCTATTCTAAATCATTAATTTTGATTAATAAAAAAAAAAATCTTTGACTTAAATCTTGTCAGGAAGATGGTGTTAATAATTAAGCATCTCCTGCAACGAGGCTAAACTCCTATACACCTTTGACTTTGATTTACCTGTTAAGTATACCAAATTGAAAGTTGTTTTTAATTTTTCTTTATCACAATGCTTGCTTGATAAATGAATTTAATTTTGTTAAATGGTTAGTGTTTTCGGTTTTCACATCATCAATAATTTTGCAAGTAGAAACACTGAGTGGATTAAATATTGGATAGATTTAATTAATGAACTTCAAATATACCACATAAGTGAATTATACATCACACTTTAATAACAAATTCTAAAATTCAAATTTATGTGTCATTTTCTCACTTTATATATGGTGTTAAACTTTCTCATTCCTACTCAATGTGAGACTTCACCTTCACACACTTGTATTCAATAATTTCAAAATAATTATTATAAAAGTCAATCATTTTAAATTATATATAACAATTATGAATACTTATAAAAAAAAATTACATTATCAATATATTTTAATTATATCCTTGTAAAATTTTCTTTAAGGATGTTCCAACTTAACTATTAATACAGAGTTCAAGTCTTAAGCATGTAATTGCTTTAAATATTTTAAGGGAGAGTTTTATCATATGTAATAGTAATATCCAATTTAAACAAAATTGTTTCTTGACTTTCGTATACATGTAAGTTAGAATATATATATATATATATTTATTTTTTTTTCTTCAAGTCTTTTTACTTAAGGCACATGAAATATATCCCTCCAAAGATTTTCAATAACCTTAAAAAATAAGTATTGAATAATTTATATTTTATAAATAATCAATATTTTTAATAAAAAAAAAAAGTGTTTATTTCAACTAATATAATTATTTCACCCAACTGAACTGCACATGATTAAAAAGGTTGCTAATGATGTAGGATGTTTTGAATAGCCAGTCAAACTGACCAGTGGTACTCTTCACCTTACAGAAATTAGAGAGCAGGTACTATTCACCTCACTGACCTAAGAACAATATTTTAAATCATTTCATACTTGGAAATTGTAACCACACTCTGCTCATGGTGTTTTGACCCTCTTCTCAGATCAGGTTCCAATTGATTAATATGCCTTTTCATGATTCAATGGTCTTGTGTATGTTGAGTCACTGGGTCACTTTAAAGGGAGGAGCCTGAATTAACTGCATCATCATAATTAGTTTGCTATTGGATGGAAATATAAGAAACTTTTATTTCTTGATAGTAGTAGTATAATCAATAATCAAAATGCTTATTTTATGAATAAATTGGAGAATGCCAAAACTTTTAGCTATAGAAGATCAGGCAATAAACTATTGCCATTACATGAATCACACACAAAGTGATTCAACTTAGTTAAACATGAAATTTTCAAAGACATTAGATATTATAAGATCCCTCTTATAACAACTGCTAATGTCCTTGTCGATCTTCAACTCAATGCTTCTAGTTAAAAACCATATAGAATCTATTGCCAAACAATAAAGCTCAAGCTAGAGTTAGTGAATTGGACAATGAAATTAAGTCATAATCATACTCCTTGCTTCATAAATCCCAAAAGGGTTATATATTACATCTAAATGAACTCACTCTTCTCTCACTACTGATCACTCACTCTCATACATTGGATTGGTTGTAAAAAGGTACAAAAGTAAAACAAAGGAACAAAAAATAGAAGAGGATAAAAATTGCAATATCAATATATGTTATATTATCTGCACAAAGGACTTTGAGGATGGTGAGAATAGCCACCAAGCTGGTTATTTTCTGAGCAATACCCCATCACCATCTCTTCAATGCTGAGTCTACACTCTTGTGAAGAAACCATGTCCTCTTCTTTTCCTTCCACCATCTTCAAGATGCTCTCAAAAACAGAAACTTCACAAGGAATCCTCAGAACTCCCGTTTGTTGAAATCCAAATTCTTCTTCTGCTTCTCTCAGGAGAATCTGAAAGGCTTGGTGACCCAAATGTTCGGTTGGGATAGTGAACCTCTTGAGCTCTTCTCCAACACAAACAGCTAGGTACCCTTTGGGGACAACAATGTTGTTGCTTGCTCCTCCTTCACGTTCTGATAGGGAAAGTGTTCTCTTTAGAAACTTCATGCTCTTACTGGTGGTAGTGGTAGCGGTGACGGTGGTGGTGGTTACCACATTGGTGTTGGTGGTTTTTGATGAGTTGGCTATCTTTCTCCATTTCTTGAGGATCTGTTGAAGCCTAACAATTTCTCTGATCTTGTTGGATTTCTTTAGATCCATGGAAGACATGGTGGTGCCTCTGTTTTTTTTTTTAGAGGGTATGGTGTGGATTTAGTTTTTTTGGGCTTATTTTCTTTTTCTAGTGACTTGGCTATTTGGGGTGCATGCTTCGAATTTATAGGGCTTGAGACCTTGGAAACTTTCGGTTCCCAATGATGAGAAGTTTTCTTTTTGTTTTATAAATGAAGAATATAATAATCTTGCCACTTGAATTCTGTGTGTCACATGCATGAGAAAACCAGCAGCAGAGTTTTCCATGTTAGGAGGAGTTAAAGGGCAATGTTTACAGTGCATCATCACCTAAAAAATGGAGATGATTGATATGTAACTTGTTGGAGAGGTAAATATATTTTTTTAATCATAGTATATGTTGTTATTGGTAAAAAAATATTTAAGAAGATAGACTAATTTTTGTCTTGAGAATTTGTCAGGCAACTTTTAGGGAGTTTTTCGCCCTTAAATCCTAATCATATTCATAAAACTCGAATATGAGAACTTATGGATGATTCAGGATCACCATATTACTCATGGTACCAACTAATAAGCACGAGACATGTGGTTAATTTAATATTTTAAATTAATTAAGTTTCCTTAAATTAAAGGATAATATCATTAGTATTTATTGAATTATTAAGGAGTATATCTTTAATTTAGTAAGTAAATCTTTAATTAATCATGTACAATGTATACATGGTGATTCTAGATAGTATAATAATTTATAAACTATTTTTTGTTGATTTCTAGGAACCTATCTTTACACATCATCTCTTCTTACATTTTTCAATAGAGTCAACTTTAACCATTAAAACAAACAACTTTTCAAAGTCGCTTCCAATAATGGATCTCAACTCTTCAAACAACTTTAATTACATTGTTATTTTTTATTTTTTAATTTAAAATTTGAAATATTACTGCTTGAGGAAGCAACTAGTGTTTTTTGAAACACTTATCAACATTGTTTGTAATGATACCATTTAGAATTAAGTACAATTACTTCACGAGAAACAACCCAACAAAATGACCCACTAAATATGATCATAATAACTATATTTTTAGTTGAGGAATAGTAACGATACTCCATCAAATATTTCATTTTGAACTATCTCTCTATTATATAAGTTAAAATTTATTAGAAATTATAGTTAATCATAAAGAATGTTAGAAAAAAAATGTGTGAATTATTTTGTTAAAAAATAAATATCAAATCTACATTTTTAGGATTTTGATTTTTATAGTCTTTCATTGAATTTCTATTCTAGAGAGCCAATTGATATTTTCAGTTTATGTCCTAGTCTTTTTTAACTACTATCAAATTCCAAAGTTCGTAAGAAATGGACTGAGTTCTGCTTTACAAAGCTTTAACCTAACTGTTTTTTAGAGCAGCTTTAACCTCACTTTTAATTTTTGAACTTTAGGTCTAAACAAGATATAAGCTCTTTTTTCTTTTTTTCTTTCAAAGGTTTGGCCTACTATTTAAAAGCCTACTTAATAGTTAGGCCTCTTAAGTAAATAGGGCCTACACTTGCATGCAAGTTAATTAGGGAAATAATACGTGGATATCCAAATATTAAAAATACTCCATTGACATTCTTGATTTTGTTTATCCCTCTTTTTTTCAGGCATTTTTAAGTTTAGTATTTGATTTTTATTTAAGTGGTAGTCATGATATACTGTATTAAAAATTAACCTACTACTGAACTGTCAATTATCTATTTTTAATGACTAGTAATAGGCGATAGTTCAACACACAATCTTTGTTGTTGTGTGCAATTGATTTGTTTACTTTCCCTAGTATACTGAAATATGGATTTGTGGTTTAGTTTTATAAGTGTGATAGTAGAAACAAATTAATATGTAATTCACTTTGATAAGTAGGTGGAAGTGGTTGAGAATTTTGTTAATTAAACCCTCTGGATGTTACATTAAAATTTGATGTTATATTGATAGTTTAGAAAAGCCAATTTTGAACCAAAATTTTCTCTCCCTTTGCTGAGATGAGTTTAGAACCAGACAGATTTGAATCTAATAATTGTGATTGTCATTATTGATAGGATGCATGTATGTGTGAATAGTGTACGGAGACAAAATTGATGCTTCTCAATGTGTGTCTTCCACGAATACAAGTGATAAATTGAATGTTAGAACAAAGGATGAAGATGTTTATAAGTGAACAACGATAAAGAGAAGAAGGATAGGGATGAATAGAAGTGGCCGTTGGGGAGGATAGAGCATTAACTATGTTTACTACAGAGAGGCTAATAGAAAAGGAAAATAAACTTAATTCATCATTTATGACCATTAAAACATGTGAAAGTCATATATAACTAAAGCCAATAAAAGGGCTTAATAGGTGGCCTAACAACTTAAGCAATAAATTGAAATAAAACATAATAATCTTGGAGCCAAAGAGGACTCTTGTGGTTACGTCTAGGCCTCAGATTCGTGGTTGTCTCTTGGCCCATTGAGGGCTTATCAATGTCGGCCCCGAAAGAAGAGTCATTGCCCTCAATGACTGGCTAATTAGAATTGAGACCATGGATTGTGTTTCTAGCCAACGATCCAGATTGGGGAATCGAGATTGGATGTTGGAGGTGTGAAGATGTATTGTTGCAAGTGACTGATGACGTTGGAATGTGTGAAAGTGGTGAGTCTCCTAGAGAAGTCTCTAGAATAGGTGAATGTTGTGTGTTGGGAAGAGAGGGCACGTCAGAAGTGGGGAACGTGTGAGTGCGAATCCACGTGACATTTGGTGATTGGGTAAGGAAAAGGTGAGGAGAGATATCAGGGAAGTTACGAAGTGAGGGTTGTTTAATTAGGTTGTGTTTTGTACTTGGCTTAGGGTTAGGAGGAAGGAGAAAAGGGTTAGGGTTAGAATGTGCCATGCACAATTTCGTGGGGTAAGAGAGGGGTTGAAGGGCGGTGTAAGGGATCAACAAAGAGGGTGGGTGCCTTGTTGGTGGTGGTGCAATGATGCACGCGAGTGTAGGGGGGGGGGGGTGTTTGGGGTCTCTAGTGAAGGTGTTCTAACGAGATTTCCCAATGGGTGAGGTAGGCGCTTTAAAGGCAGAGGGTTGAGTTTCTCTAATGAGAGTGGCGCGACGATGTTCACCGGTAAAGGTGGTGGTCACGGCAAGGTGGGCAAGCTTGATTAGGCCGTTGTGTGCAGGTCAAAAGTCACGGTAAGGGGTTTCGATGCAATGGGTTTTGTGGTGGCGCGGAGGTTGTTGTTGGGTTCTCCGGAGGTGGTTGGTACTGTTCCCTTTGAATGGCCGGAGCTTGGAGACATGGAATATTGGGTGGATATGTGATGTCGATGGAAGTACGAGCTCATACGCAACCTTACCGACACGATGATGAACTTGAAAAGGGTCATAGTAATGCTTCGTAAGCTTTTGGGAGGTGCGGGACGCAACTGAGGTCTGATGGAAAGCTTGAAGACGAAGGAGCACCCAGTTGCCTTTGCGGTAAGTTATATCTCTACAATGCTTGTTGGCTTGAGCTATCATACTTTGATGCGTTCTTTTGAGATTTTTCTTTAAATTTCTCATGATCTGTTCACGGTCTTGCAAGGAATTGAGGAGATCTGGATTTGTTATGACGGAGGTGCGGAGGGCTAGTAATGCTAGAGGTTGTCGACCATACAAAGACTGGAATGGTGACATCCCAATGGAACTATGATGGCTGGTGTTGTACTAATGCTCAGTGAGGTGCAAGAATGAATACCATCTCCTTGGTTGATCACTTGGTCATAGACGACCCAAATCACTGTGTGGCCATACGAAGATGGAAGGTGAGTAATAAAGTCCATGGTTATGTCATCCTACATTCTTTCTAGGGTAGGGAGCGACTGTAACAATCCATATTTCTTGGCAGGAATGTATTTGCTTGTTTGGCACACCTTACATTCTTGAACAAATTTGTGGACATTGGAGTAGAGGTCGGGCCAGTTGAAGGAGGTCGCGATACGAGCTAGTATGGACTTGAGGCCTGAATGTCTACCCACTGTGGAACCATGGAACTCTTCTATCACTGACTTTCTAAGTGCAGGTTCATCCAGAATAAATAGTCTAAATCTGTAGAATAGAAGATCATTTTTTTAACGTTTTCAAACTTTGTTGGATCTGTTGTCATTGTTAGTAAATGTATTCCCTTTTCTTCTTTCTGATAATATTGTCGGAGTAATTGAATTAATGTGGGGAGTGGTAAGGAGATGGTAAAAAGAAGCATGGTTGATTGGTTTGGTTTAGTTGGGATAATGCATCTATTACTAAGTTTTGTTTTCTAGGTCTGTAAAAAATATAAAAAGTATATCCCAATAGCTTGACTGCCCATTTGAGTTGCTCTAGACTTTGAAATGTTTGACTGAACAATGACTTTAAACTTCGTTGATTTGTGAAATGTGGAAATGTTGGCCTAACAGGTACTGACGCCATTTTTTTTTACAGATTCAGTAATGGTAAATAGCTCTCGGGTGTATGTTGATGCTACTTGCATTCTATTGTTCAACTTCTTGTTAAAATAGGCTAGGTGATGGCCTCACTGAGACAAAACTGCGCCAATTGCTACTCCCGATGCATCTGTTTCCACCACGAAGACCTCTGAGAAATCTGGAAGGGCCAAAACAGGAGTAGAAGACATTTTATGTTGTAACTCTTTAAATATTGCATCTGTTTGTAAGTTCCATGTAAAATTGTCATTCTTTAAAAGGTTGGTGAGAGGAGAGGCAAGAGTGGCATAATTATGCACGAAGCGTCGATAAAACCTGGTGAGGCCTAAAAATCCCTTGAGTGTCATGAGAGAACGTGGCATCGGCCAATCAAGAATTGCTCTAATCTTTTCAAGGTCAGGTTGCACCCCATTGTGACCTAGGTAAGAAACCATAGATACTCCAAAAAACACATTTTGACTATTTTGTATAAAACTAGTTAGAAACTAACAATTCAAGAATTGCTCATAAATGAACCAGGTGATTAGCCATGCAAGAGTTGTAGACTAGGATATCATCAAAGAACACTAAGACAAATTTTTGTAAAAATGGTCTCAATAAATCATTCATAGTAACTTGAAATGTAGACGGGGCATTAGATAACTTAAAAGGCATTACTAGAAATTCATAGTGACCATCAAAAGTTTTAAAAGCCATCTTAGGTGTATCATAGGGGTGAACCTTGATTTGATGATAACCCAATCTAAGTTCGATTTTTGAATTTTTTTTGGTTTTTCCTAATTCATCTAATAACTCATCTATGATGGGAAGGGGAAAGCGGTCTCTTATAATAATCCTATTTAATGCCCTATAATCAACACAGAACCACCATGTTCCATCTTTCTTTTTCACAAGTAACACATGGGATGAGTAAGGGCTGGTGCTAAGTATGATAATTCCCTCTTTCAACATACCTTGTATGAAGGTGGTTATGGTGTCTTTTTGGATATAGGGATATATGTATGGTTTAGTGTTCACAGGTAGGGAATTGGGCATGAGATTGATGTGGTGATCATGAGGTCTAAGTAGGGGCAGACCTTGGGGGTGGCAAAAATTGTTGTGAATTGGTTTAAGAGGTGAGTGATATTCAGGTGAACCGTGGGGGTTTTAGGGGAAGCACTATCTTGGATGTCCATAGGTTCAAAAGATAGGAGGTGAAATGAAGCGACCGAATCCTTGTTTATGTAGTAGCAGAGTTGGTTGTAGGTGGTTTGGGTTGGTTTAATGTGAAGATTGTCGGTGATAGTCAGGGTAGAGCCATTATAGGGGAAGGTGAGTTAAGGTTTGGAAAAGTCTGCGTGTAAGGGGACCAAGGAACGCAACCATTCAATACCAAAAACAATGTCAACTTCTTCAATGGGTAGGATATAGCATGGGATATGAAAGGTTTGATTTTGAAACTATATAAGAACAGAGGGGCAGAACCTCGAGCAAGCAATATGTTGCCCATTTCCAACCATCATTGAAAAAAGGGTTGTAGGTGTAGTTGGGAGTTGGAGGTGGTTGGCTATGCGAGGTTGGATGATATTCTGTGAACTGCCTGAGTCAACAAAAATCATGACTCCTAGATCAACAATGGTTCCTTTAAATTTGAGGGTTTGTGGGGAAGAGAGGCCCATCAAAGCTTGAGTGGAGAGGTGAAAGTGTATAGGGTCATGTGTTTGGGAAGTGTCAAGTTCCTCAATGGGAGTTTCAGAGTCTGGGTTGGGAATGGTATCCAGAAGGTCATCAGTAGTTAGTAAGAAGATTTTAGGGGTGGAGCATTTTTGGCCTGGATGGTATTTTTCGTCGGAATAGTAGCATAAGCCAGATGCATGACGCTTCTGATATTGGGAAGGTGTAACATGACGTATATTATGGCTAGGAGTGATAATGTTATGTATGGGAAAGGGTTTGCTGGGTGGGGTTGTAGAAGTGGAGGTAGGTAGGTTGGTAGTAAAATGAGAGAATTTGGGTCGTGAGTCCTTGAGCTTGGACTCAACAAGTTTGGCCATTCCAATGGCATGGGAAATGGAAGAGGGTTGAAGAATGGCCAATTCACATCGGATGTTTGGGTTTAGTCCCGATATAAAACAGTTCAAAATATTTTCTGCAAACAACCTATCAATACAATTGCATAATTTTTCAAAAGCAGTTTGATACTTACATACAGTATTGTGCTGGTGGAGCTTGAAGAGTTCTGCTTGGTGATTTGCGTATATTGAAGGACCGAAACACAACTTAAGTGCCTTAGTGAAAGCACACCAATCCGATAGTTGACCATTATGATGCATTCACTTAAACCAGCTTAGGACCTTACCTTTCATGTAAAAGGCAACCATGGGCAAGCGCTGATCCCAAACAATTTAGTAAAATATAAAAAAATGGTCTGCCTGAAACAACCAATCCAAC
The DNA here is from genome assembly GCA_014843725.1 of Amphicarpaea edgeworthii. Lineage (NCBI taxonomy): Eukaryota > Viridiplantae > Streptophyta > Magnoliopsida > Fabales > Fabaceae > Amphicarpaea > Amphicarpaea edgeworthii. The sequence goes on from CM026324.1 coordinate 14,496,242, forward strand.
AGATCTGCTCCGTCAAAAGAGTTAAGCTGAAGTTTAGGAAGGTGAGGAGAGCCAGTGTAGGTATTACTGGATGTGGGTTAGGTTTGGGGAATTTGATTTGTATATAGAGGATGGGTGGAAGTAGTCGTGTTGAATGGGGGTTGTGAAAAGTGTGTGTTACTTGTTGGTGGGGGTGAGTAAATTGGAGCGGTGAAATGAAGTGAAATCTTATAAGGGGGTTTGGAGAAGGGGGTCAAGGGTAGGGTGAGTGGGGTAGTGAAAAAAGGAGGGGGTAGTGGTTGCGAAAAGGGTTTAGGTTGCTGCTTAAAATCCATGGCAGTAGTAGGGTCAGGAAGAAAAGGGTTCGTTTGGGGAACTGTGGAGTGGATAATTGTGGCTGTGGAATAAAGAGGAAAGGCACCAACCGAGGTTGCAATGGTAGTGGAACTTGGCAATAATATGGGGCTAAAACTATCAAGAAACTGAGGCAGGACTATCATTAATACTTGGTGAGAGCATAAGCATGAGGTCTTTTATCATCGACGTGGCAATCGTCCATGGATTGCTGGAGCGAGAGGTGTCATACGTCCTAAAGCTCTTTCTGCTTGTCTAGTTAGGTTTGCACAGTGTTGAGTTGAGTAATTTGAACCAGTATTATGTTGATTTTTTTATCCCATGGAAGCCAAAGCTTCACTATGGTATTTTGTATTCGATGTAGGAGGCATGGGAACAAGATGAAAGCACCAATTTGATAGAGGGAAGAAGGATAGGGAAGAATAGAAGTGGCGGCTGGGAATGATAGAGCATTAACTAAGTTTACTACAAATAGACTAATAGGAAAGGAAAATAAACTTCATTCATCATTCATGACCATTAAAACATGCAAGAGTCATATATAACTAAAACCAATAAAAGAGCCTAACAGGTGGCCCAACAACTTAAGCAATAAACTGAAATAAAACATAATAATTATGGAGTCAAAAAGGACTCTTGTGGTTCGTCTAGGCCTAAGATTCGTGATAGTTTCTTGGCCCATTGAGGGCTTATCAAACACAATATAAAAAGAGTCATTCTATAATTGTGTATGTGATTGTTAAGTGATAATTTTAATTGATTGTTTGGAAATTGCTCATATTGCTCACTAGTTAGAGTTATTTCCAAATTGAACTATTTCAAGGATGCTAATCCTCACAAATTAAAACTTTGTTTACGAATTGTTTTAGATTGAATTATTATATAAAATCATAATAAAGATTTGAGATTTATAAAAAATGAAATAAAGATTTTGAGAAATATACTAAAACTATGAAATTCAAATGATATATTGTAAAGAAAGAATAACGAAGTAATGAATTGGATTTTAAATAATTATCTGGAAATTTATTTGTTAAACTCAAAAGTTTTCAAACTTTATAATATACTGTCACTTCTTATTCTTACAATCAACTTATACTTAAGTCAAGAAAACTTAACTATTTACTTGGTATCCATAAACAATGTAAATATAAAAAAAAAAAAAAAAAAAAAAAACCATTTTCTCACACCCAATGATATGTGTATAACTTGTAAGGTAATTAGATTAAGACTCAATTATTTTTTTTAAGATATGATGTATTGTCATTGATTGATTGAAAGGTGTAAAAAATATTTACATGTTTTTTTTTTTACAACAAAAAACATTTGCATGTTCGGTGTATAGTAGTTACATTTATATAACTAATCATTTAATTTTGTTAAATGGATGCTAAGTGAATAGAACGTGGATGGGGTTGATTTTTATTCTAAAAGTTAAATCTATTTTTAGATCTTTAAATATAAAATTTTTCTTTTTTTTAGTTGCGTCAAATATAACTTTGTAATTTGTAAAAAATAATTACCATAAAAATCAAATTATAACAACAAAAAAATTGATACAAATTACCAAATCAATATTATTCATTTAATGATTTGGGTTAGGTCTAAAAAAATACATTTATCATGTTAAAAAGTGTAAAAAAAATAATTGAACAAGAGATTAAAAACACTTCTAAAAACTAAAAATATCATCATGACACATTCCTCTCTTATCATTGGTCACAAAACACCAACTTGCCACCTTTGTGACACAACCCTTGCTCCCCAACAGAATCAACTACCTTCCCATAACTATACCTCAACGGCATCCTTCCCAGCAACCTATGAAACTCCCTCAAACACCACCCTCTTCTCTTCCTATGCCCCCCTTTCCTGTTCCTACTACTCAACCCAACCACACTCACCTCTCCCTCCTCCTCATTCCTTGAGTCACCATAATCCCTCACTCTCCCCGCCCCGACCAAAACCGGCCCCACCCCCGCCTCCTCGGACACCACGAAGTTCATCAGTATGTCCTCACAGTTCCCCATGCCGTCGACAGTCCGTCGCACACTCGTCATGCGGGTCCCACCCCCGCACGTGTAGAGATAAAGGTAGTGTGATCGGAGTAGCATGAACTTCGTCAGCACGATGGAGAACCGGTCTGGATGGACCGTGTAGACCCACTCTTTCCGGGAGATGTCAAGGTCGTGCGACCTCGCGAAGAGGCCGACTAGACGCTGCGGCTGTGTCGTCCAGACGTGGAACGCGAACTGGAGGGTTGTGGGGTCCACCTCCACGTCGTCGTCGCAGATCAAAACGGCGTCGGTTAGAATGTCGTTGGGGCGCGGGAGGAACCGGTTGTTGAGGCTGGTTGAGTTTTGCGGGAGTAGCGTGATTGGTGCTGAGTTGGTGGAAATTTCGGCGAGGTTGTTGGCCAATTGGTGAAGGACACGTGGCGCGGTGGAGGGGTTGCCCCAGAGGATCAGCACGGAGGACACGATGGGGGAGAGGGAGTACGTGGCGGCCAGGGATTGGAGGAGAGCGATTCGGGACTCTGAGAAGCCGTTCATTAGAACCGTTACTTTGTCGCGGCGGAGGGTCTGCGGGTTTTGATTCTGTGCGGCCAAGCATTCGGGTGGGTCTGGTGGTCTTGCAGTTAAAACGACGCCGAATAAGGTCGCGGCGAGGAGAAATGTCGTCGCCGGTGAAGTCGTCATAGTTGATTAGTTGATTTGTGTTTTTATTATTTATCAGCGACGGAAGTGAGTGGGTTCGGTGTTGACGCACATTTTTGTGGAAAGCTGAGGGTAAATATGTAAACTTGTTACCTGCAGTGGGTGATGTTGAAGATCATTTTGCTTTTCAACTTGTACATCGGGAACACGGATTTCTTGCAATCTAAATGAACTAGTGCACATGCAAATGATGCAAGGATAGTACGGGAGACGTGGTTTGTGCCGGCTTTTACGAACCTTTGTTATGGAGGCTATGTTAAATAATAAAATTATATTAAAAAATTAATTTGGTAATTTTGAAAACAATTTAAATGTTTAAATTAATATTTTTATTAAAATTATATGATATTATTAATTCGTGTTTTAAATACAAGATAATTAATATATTAAATCTTAAAAATAATTTAAATATTTAAATTAATATTATTTATATATATATAAAAATATTTAAGTGTGTGACAATTTCATATTACTAAGATATTTTTATTCTTTTTCTTTTCTTTTTTATAACGTATTTAAGTTTCTTTTAATTTTTAATTTTTTTATTCATTATAATTGTTATTTGTTCATTGTTTCTTTCCATTAATTCTTTTATTTTTTTAATAACTTTCTTAATTTATTTATATCTTGTATTTTTTCTATAAATCTAAGTTATCTTCTTCTAATTAGTATATAATATATAATAGATTAGTATCTTTGATGATAGTTTTTTTTATTCTTTTTACATATTGACAGGGAGGTGACCTTTTCAAAATTTGATATCCACCGATGCATTGTTCGTATCACGTGGCTATATGTTTTTTATATTTTTTTAAGTGCTTAAAGAAATTATAAAATTTTTATAATATCTCTAATGATATAAAATATCTGTAAACTGATTAAGAGAATTTATGTATAAATGAAAATTGTTATTTTATTGATATAAAAATTTATTTTATTGTCATTTTTAATTTTAATTTAATTTTAAAATTAATTTTAGAAAAATAATTCATGATAAGAAAATAAATTTGTACTTTTAACACGAATGAAATGATACATTAATTTTGCTTTAATTCCAATTGAATTTGATTAAAGGAAATGTTGAAAATTATGAAAGATTTTCGTCAAAGCACAATATTTTGTCCATTTTTATTTTTTATTTTAAAATTTTTAAATAATAATTATTTTAGAAAAATTAAGTGGTTTAAAGTTTGTTTCGTGTCATTCATACAGGAAATTCTTTGTACTAAATAGCACCTCTCTTTGTTAAATTGGTTTTTTCTTCTTTCCAATTATGTAGTGTTGACATTATTTGTTTAGGTTTGATAAGATAATTTTATTAGCATAATAAAATTTGAGATCAAATTTTAATATTTTATTTTTTTCTTATCTTTTAAATTTAATTTATTGTTTTTTAAATAATTTACATAATTTTTGTTAACGATTTTATCTTTTCTTTTTCTCTTCCAATTTTTTTCACTTTTACGTGTGTTTAAATTTTAAATACATTATAAATATAATAAATTTAAATATTAAATATAAAAAATATGGATTTAAATTTAAATCAATATCAATATCAATTTATTTGATATTAATTTTTTTTTTAAACTGATTTTTTTTTAAATTCAGTTTGGGATCTTAAAATTCATAAATAAATTATTGATTTTAAATAATAGTTGTATATAATAATAAAAAAAATTGAGAAAAGAATAATTAGTAGTTTAAATTGATTAATATAATTATCTTATAATTATAATATTTGTTATTATTTTAAGATTAATGTAATTATTTTAATATTATAATATTTATGATTTTGTTAGTTTGATTTGATTTTATTTAGGATTATAATTTTTCTTTTATATTATTTTTAATAAAATTTAATCAGTTATTATTTTATGATGTTTTAAAATTATTGTTATTATAATTATATTATGATTATAATAATTTATTTTAGAAAAAAAATTTGTCACTAAAATAGACATGACTTCTGTATAAATATGACTTGACTTGCAATTTTTTTTAATTTCTCTTATTGTTAATTTTTTAAAATATTTATCATGAATCACTTTTTTCTCCTTTTTACATATGTTTTTTTTTAATCTAATTACAATTTTTTAACTACTTTATGTTTGTAAGGCTTTCTTTAATTTTAAAATAAATTTATTTTATTTTACAAATAAAATTTTAAATTTATAGTTTTATTTTCTTGATTTGATAACCCTAATGGATTATAGAGAAGTTTTTTTTTATTTAATTTAAAAAATAAAAAATTTGGAAGTGCAAAAATTAAAAATGTAGAGGTGCAAAAAGGAAAATGGGTGAAAATAAGTAAAATGAGAGTACAAAAAATAAAATAGGAGGTATTGAAAGAAAAATGTATCAAACAAATAGATTTAAATAATCAAACCTTTATGAAAAAAAAAAAAAATTCCAGCTTAGAAAAATGAAAAATAGACTAAAAATATTCCAGAATCAAAAATATACATGCATATTTATATTTATAGTAACTAAAAACATATTTTAAGAATTCTATTTCTTTTTCCGAAAGATCATGTACTGGCTAATTAATCTGACTAACGAACCATTTCGCAATAGTCAATAAAATCCTCTAACAAATTGATCTAACCAAGGAACCGCCAACATTAAATGTCAAAGTTATGAAACCTACTACATGATTTAACATAGATTCTCATAAACAAATATTGGGGAGCTTAATTTCAATATGGAAAAACCAAACTTTCAACATAATCATAGGAAAATAAATAAATTTGGCCGTTGGTACCTTCAATGTGGTGTACTCTATTTTCACTCCGATTATAGAGAACAAGTTTAGAATTTCTATAGAGCAACATAACATCTTCATTTTCAGACATTTTCAGACATGCACAAAGGCGTCACTCTACTATACAGAACATGAAGATGCTCATAACTTAGCTTTAGTAACTGAGTCAAGATTTTTCAACTCCAAAAAAAAAAAAAAAAAACTCCTTCATTAGCCAAATGATCACATGGGATTTTCCATGATCATGGGAAAGACACAAACATCCATTCAAAACTCCAAGACAAGGATGGATAGAAGGGACTTCAAAAAGGTCATCGGGCATGGACAAATATTTGTATGTCTCATTCCTAAGGTCAAATGAAAAAATTGTTAACTGGTCATGAGAACCCATATTGCGGAGTGCCACCCAGTTAAGAGTGTCATTCACAAACTGTCCATCAATACCTCCCATAAAGGAAAAAGTGGGACAAGTTAAAACATTTCTCCAACAATTATCACCCATGCAGTGAATCATCACATCCCAATTCTGCGATTCATTGCTCTTAAAGAGTATCACCACCTTGTAAGTGTCACTCCGATCATCAAATCCAAACCCATAAAGTCCAATTTCGTAATTTATCGAATTGCGGTGTAGACGTGGCGAATCTCTAGAAGTGATCCCTGTGGCCGGGTTCCAAAACTGAACCCAGTATTCACTTAACCCATCTCCACCGTGAAAAGAATCACGCAAGCAAACCAGGCCATTACAGGAACCAAAGACAGATTAGTCGTAAAATTCCTCGCAACAATCATTAAAAAAGAATGACGGGTTCTCAAGTAAATGACGTGTAGAGCAAGATGCTGACAACAACACCTTCGTACCATCTTAACAAGACATGCGTGTTTTTGGAAGATTTTTGAAGGTGCAATGTAACAAATGCTGGATGAGAGATGAGGGAATTCAAAGCCTTACAAACACGTCTAGATTGTATGAGAGATTTCACTGGAAGCCGTGACAGAATTTCCATTATGAGATCATCAGGAAGTATCGAAACAACCGGAGAAGGTGTTAGTTGTTGGGCCAACTGTCTCCTTTGAGCAGTAGCAGCAGTTAAACGCCTCCTTTTGCGTGACAGAACAGCAGCCATCAACATCATCTTCTTTCTCATGCCCATCTTCCTTTGCTACACTTTATTTTTTTTTTCTTTGAAGGCACTGCACTTTCTTTTTAAACTCAAAAAACAACAACTCTAATATATATCCACGAGGAAAAACGGTAGACTTAGAGTCAGCTAACAATGGCAGGTACAGAAAGTTAGGGACATCATGTCATATATTCTAGGATTAAAAGTAATTCAATTTTTTTTTTCGTATAATATTTTAAATTTTTTATTTTAATATTTTAAATTATATTTTAGTCTTTGATGCATAATATTTTAAAATTTTTATTTTGATATTTTAAATTATTTTTTAATTATATTTTGATATATAATATTTTAATCACAAACATAAATAAAAGTAAATCAACCATCAAATATGTCAAAAACTAAAATATAATTTAAAACATTCAAAATATAATTAAAGCATAGTTTAATGTATTAAAATGAAACTTCTAAAAATATTATGTATGAAAATATGATTAAAATATATCTTAAAATATTAAAATAAAAATTTTAAAATATTATATATCAAAATGAAAAAAAAAATGTGAAACTTATATTCTTCTATTTTAGTATTATCTTCGTTTGCTACATTGATATATTGCATTTGGAAACCTTGATAATTCCCTATTAAAATGTTCTATCTATATTATCTTTTTTCTTTCTTTTTTATTTGAACTCAATCTCTATGTTATCTTTTCTTCTGAAAATCTCCATGTTATCTTGTCACCACACTAATTACCTTTTCAATATTCAAAATGGTTTGCTACTGGTCTTAGAATTTATAGGTTTTAGTTACCTTCAAAATATATATAATGAAGATTTTTTCTGGTAAATTTTTTTTTAAAGATTTAAATATTCAAATTCAAAATAATATATAATACACATATAGTCTATCTTAAACTGTAACCAAAAAAATATTCTATCTTAAATCAAAACAGTAATCCCCCATCTCCTATATCAATTTATCCACTACTAAATTTAATCCCCTGTATTCAGTCTCCTATCTTTCTATTTCTATTTGTACTGGAATTAGTTATACATTCACATCGCACGTTTGATGGAGTATGCTAAACTTAATCATATCCAATTCAAGGTTATTTACATAAACAAATGAATTTAATATAAATTATATTTAAATAAAAAAATTATAAATTGATTATATTCTACCTAATTTGTTAAAATTTATTAAAAAGTTATCAATTTTCATAAATATTAACTAAATCAAAAAAATCTTTAAATGATAGGTGAAATCCATTATTTATTACCAGTATATTATATAAAAAAATATTTATTGACTGGATTGTAAGCACACTTGTCACCTCTAAAGATATATAGTTATTAATTCATTCAAATTTAAAAATTAATTATAATTCATATTAATATAAATATAGATAATTGATTATGACTAATAAATATAAATATCAATATAATTTGATAATGTCAATAATATAATCGGTATATATTATAATTAAAAAAAATATCAATATTAATATATTATATAAAAATAGTTACTGATTTGTTCCATTAAATTCCAATTAAATTATGTACATAATATGATTTTTCATAATGATTTTGATTTTTTTTGTTTCTTTTTATAGAAAAACAAATTACTACTCTATAAATTGTGAAATTGAGAATAGCTAGAAAAAAAAATATACCGTGTTGGATTCTTACGAATAAAAAAAAAAAACAAAGAAATTTAATAAACATTGTAAGGATAAAAATGAAATAAATATAAAAAGATAGAAACTGGAAACTAATGTTTTTTTCTTTTTTTAACGCTACTCTAAATAGCGTTTTAACAAATGCTAGAAGCTACTAAATAAAATTCGCTTCCTGTATCATGTATGTGTTACAAGTATAGTTTGAATTGGTTATATCTTAAATTTAAACAAGCTAGTAGAAAATAAAGGACTAAAGAAAAAAAATTAACATTATTTTTTTAAAGATAATTCACTTTTTGATTAGTTAAATCTATGAGAAAAAAGTTGATGTTTTATCAATCACAATGCTTCAATAAGAGGGTAGATCCCCTGACAGTAAATAGGAATAGGTAGAGTGTTTATCGATCAATATTCACTTTTTATTATACATCCTATCACACTAAATTACATTATTTATAATATTCATAATGATTAAAATTTCATGTGTTCTGCACTTATAAAACAGAACACCCTAAATAACATTAAAATGTATATTTTAAAATTCAAAACAACTACAATTATTGTATTTTCTATTTTTTTTCTCAGTATTCATATCTAATAAATAAGTAAAAGATATAACTAATATATAAAGCATAACTATATAAAAAAAAAAAATTATTATATGACCGTGACAATAGAAAAATAAATTTATACCTTAATATTTTTCGATTTGTATCGGTGATTCTCTTTTTAAGGTATGATGGTGTTTACGCCTCAGTTGGTGCTCGCTGTCACCGAACTTGTTGCCAAATTGATGTACACTATATGGATACTAAAGAACCCATTTTTATTTACATCAATTCCACCGGACTACATGAGATGATAGTGAAACAGTAATTGCCTTTCGGCCCTTTCTGTTTATTTATATGAAATGTTTGATTTATCAAAAGAAATTTTCAAAAGAATAAAAAGGCATAGAAAATAAAAATAAAAAATAAAAAATAAAAAATAAAATAAAATTTTAATAATTATGAGTATTATACCGAATGTAATTTGATATGATAGGATGTATAATAAACATTTTGCTGCTCCAAATACTGTTCCTATTTACTCCTCAGATCTACACTACTCCAAATAAGTCTGTTGATTTGAATTCTAAATCACTTTTATCGAACTCATGTATAAATCGTTAAATTCTAAATCTCTTTTATCGAACTTATAAATCATTGTGTTAATTGCCTAAATTATTCTAAATTATAGGAAGGACATTTAATAATATAATTTTTTATTTGTTTTGAAATACATTATTCTAATCTTTTTGTAAATGACTAAATGCTTAATTATTCCAAACTTTAAATAATAGTTGTATGTAATAACAATAAAAAAAATGCTTTTCTCATTTTTTTAAATGACTAAATGCTTAATTTGTTAAGTCTGTTGAAATATTGTTTTTAAAATAATAGTTGTATGTAATAATAAAAGAAAAGTATAACAAGTAGTTTAAATTGATTAATGAAATTATCTTATAATTATAATATTTGTTATTATCTTAGAATTATTGTAATTATTTTAAGATTATAATATTTGTTATTTTGTTAGTTTGATTTGATTTCATTTAGGGTTATAGTTTTTCTTTTATATTATTTTCAACCAATTTTATATTCTAATTTAAATAAAAATTAATTTTTAAATTTGTCAACGAATTGTTATATTTTATGATACTTTTAAGTTATTATTATTGTAATTATCTTATGATTATCATATTTTATTTTTAAAAAAATTGTGCTACAAATAACCATGACTTTTATATAGTAGTAAGATTACACTTTAACTTACAATTTTTTTTTTAATTTCTCTTATTATACACTCATTGCTAAATTAAATAGATATTTTTAATTTTCTTGATTCATAACCCTATTTGATTTTAACAATAATAAAGTCATTTAAAGATGTTATTTAATTTAATTTAAAACCTTCAAAATCTATTATATATTATAAAAGAAGTTTCATAAGTGGAAAGAAATTATAATTTTAATTATTAAGATAGAGTAAAATATTTTAAAAAAGAAAAAAAATAATATTAGTAAAAAAAAAAATAGTATGTCAAAAATGATATATTTTTTTAACTCTGGTCATTTGTTAAAATTCAAAAATATTTTACATAAATAATTTTATAATTTTATTCATAACAAGAAATTAATAATTAACAAATAAAAAAATATTATTTTGGATTAATTTAAATGGAATCGAAATAAAATTTATTAAAGTGGAAAAAAATTAACTTCATATTTGTTATTTTGATTTGATTTTCAACAAACTTTATCAATTAATTTAAATAAAAAATATTAAATTTGTTTGGTTGGTATTATTTTAAAATGTTTTTAAATTATGGTTATGATATTATTTTGTTACTTGATTTGATTTCATCTAGGTTATTATTGTTCTTTTATATCATTTTCAACATATTTTATGAGTTAAATTTAAATAAAAATTAATTTTTAAATTTGTTTAATTATTATTATTTTATGATGTTTTGAAGTTGTTACTATTAGTGTAAGTATCTTAAGATTATAATATGTAGGCTTAATGTCATTTTTATATCATTAAATTTTTTATTTTTACATTTTGATCCATAATATTTTAAAAGTTTTATTATGATATTTTAAATAAAAATTTAAAATACTTAAATATTTTAAAATTAAGATAATTATCAAAAGCTAAATAATTTGTAAGATGTATATATAAATAGTTAAATTAATTATTTAACTTCAAAAGCAAAACTTTAACTTAAATTTTTTTTTATTGTATATTTAAATTAGTGATATTTATTGTTTAATAAACAATCTTATTTAATTATTATTATTATTATTATAATCAGGTAAGAGACATCCATGACAAAAAAAAATAATTTAATTTTAGTATATATTTTTTAAATAATATAATATAATTGAAAGCTTGAAAAAAATATATTCTTTAATTAGAATGAAAATCAATCAAAGAAGATTCAACAAATTAGAAGATATTTTAAAATTATTTATTAAAATAAACTAAGTAATTTAGAAACAAATTAATTAATAATTTTTTTAACACATTTCTTAAAATCTATATTAAAATAACCTTAAATTATAATATGTTTAAATATTTAAAACATATTATTATAAATATTTTTTTTAATTATTGTTATTTTATAAATTTAAAAATGATTAAATATACTAAAATATTTTATTTTAAATAATTTAATAAATAATATTAGAAAGAAATAAAATGATCGTTAAACTGAATGACAAATGTTGCTAACCCCAAGTTGCCAAATGACAAAGACTCAACATTTAGTTAATGGGCCTAGGCCTAATGTTTGAGAAACACGTTGGAGGTTTGTTTAATTTATTATTTATTGATTTGTTTGGTAAATATGATTGGTTTGTAATGAGAATTGAATAGCTTTTGAGCATTGGTAGATTTGTTTTTGGAGTTTAGGCTTTCATTATGATATCACAGAACACAATAAGGTTATATATATTTCAGCACTGTAGAATAAAGCTTGTTATTGTTAAGTTGTTAAAATCAAAACACTGTTATAAATCAAAACATTTAACAATTGTACTTGAACTTACTAGAAAGATTTAGTAGGATCCTTTGAAAGTAAATAAATAAAAATTGTACTTGAACTTACTAAAAAGATTTAGTAGGATCTTTTGAAAGTAAATAAATAAAAATTGTACTTGAGCTTACTAGACGAGTTTCAGAGAAAAAAATCTCAACACATCTGAAGAGCAAAAGCATTCGATGTACGAGCAGTTAAACACCTTTCATGCCATTTAACAATTGTGGCAAGAAGGCTGCCTGAATCACCACTCGATAGTCAAATTCAAAAATTCACAATTTTCAAACTCAAAAAACAAAAACAGAGACTCAATTCATTAAATTACAAAAAAGGGTAAAAAAAAAAAAAACTGAAAGAACAAATGTATCAACCTTAAGAAAGAAATCCGCTAGACCCATTGAAAAAACTTGGCAGCGAAATTAGTGAAAAAGGTTGATTAGGGTTTGGTGTTGGGTGCTGCATTCATCTCAAAGGCACAGGATTATAAAGCCAAAGAGCCAAACTCCAGACCCTTAAAAAAAACACTACAGAAACAGTGCAACAGTATGAATCAATTAGATTGAAAACCTAACACCAGAAAACAGAGATTGAGAAAGAGGCTGCGATTCTTTTGAAACTGTGATGGAACAATTACGGCGCTTGTTAACCCTAAGAGTGAAGTGAGATGGGGGATTCGTGAGTATATATATAGCCACAGAGTAGTGAGTGTGAGTTGATGCTGATGATGGGCTAGAATAATTTGGATTGGGCCTGGCCCATGTTTACACTAAAATGAAGGCTTAATTGTATGTGTTAATTTGAAATAAAATATATAAAATAAAATATTAATTTTAATATGTATATATTTTTTTATGTAATATATATATATATATATATTTTAATTACACAAATTTCTTATTTTTATTATGTCTAAAATATCAAGACCAGTCGTATAATTGAATACAATATAAGATAGTTTATAATATTTACACAACCGCTCAATCAACTGAGTTAAACCTTTGATATATAAATAAGGTTGGATGAATAATTAATCAATTTTATGGAAAACAAGTATTACATGTAAACAAGTTTTAAATTATAATGAATGCGATTAGTGAAAAAAAGAATTTAAAAAGTAACAAATACGGAGGGCTAAATAAATTATATGAAAATATTTATATTTATTAAAAAATAAAGTTTTAATCTATTATTTGTTTTTAATTTTTATGATATTAAAAATATCTATTTTTTTAATAAACTAAAATAAAAATATAAAAGAAAGAGAAAGAGATCCTTTTTAGTTTTACTTGTTTTACATTAGTTTTAAAGAATTCTTTCTTCATATTTCTTTTTTCAAACAAACATTAAATTTGTTTATTTTTTCCATTTCTTACCTGTGTAGAAACTCTCAAGTCACAAGCAGTTCCTTAGCTTTGAGATAACGACAGAGAAATAAATTCTAGAACTTCATTCCATCACGCCAAATTCAAGATATGACAAACTACCCTTCACTTACACTACAAGATGTGTCACCCATTTCAATATTTTCATTGTTCTTTCTTACAAGCAAGAGCAGAAAAATGGCTTTGCAATTTGCCTTATTAAAAGAAAGCAATTTTTCCTCTCTCAAAAAAGAACAGTGCTACCTTGACGTTCTCCCCGAGTTTCCTTTCATTCACAAGAAGAGTTCAAGCTCCAAAGCCTCATTCATTCCTTAAGGTTTTCTCATAAAGGTTAGCATCCAAATAAATTTCAGTAGAAGAATTTATATTTATTGTAAGGGCTGTTTGGATACATAAGTTTAGAAGGACTTTTAGGAGGAAGAGAAGAAAAATGAAGGAAAAATAAAATTAATTTTTCTCTAAATTTAAAATTGTTTTCTCCAATATTCAATAAGTAGAAGCTCTTTCATATATTTCTTCTAAAAGATGAGATTTTTATAAATTAGTTATTGAAAAAAATAATTTTAATTTTAGAAAAGTTAATTTTATTTTTTTTCTTCATATTTTTTTAAAGTTCTTTTAAAATAATACGTCCAAACAGACCTTAATTATAATTTTTTTTAGGTAAGCTTCACCAAAATACCTCTAAGAGAAGAAAGTAAAAAAAAAAAAAAATTGAATTTATCAATAAAACTCAAATTAATTTATGTATTAACTAATTTATAAAAATTCTCTCATATTTTAGGAAAAATATACCAAAATGTAAGTTTATCCATTCATTTTATTTCTTCTTTTTTTTTCTCTTCTAGCACACCCAAACATACTCTTAATTATGCTCCTACTTTTTAGCTTTCTTTTGACAATTATTGTAGTTCATTACATATCTTCTAATTTTTATCTTATTGCATACTTGATTTGCAGTGTCACGTTGAGCAATGAAGATGAAATTGGTTCGCCGAATCAAAAAGTTGCTTTCATGTTCTGGTAATCATCATGTTCTTCTTTTTATGAATTGTTTTTCCTTTTCTTGAGTTTGGTCTGTTTGTAAATAAATAAAAAATAAAACATTGTGAAAATGACAAGGAGATCATTGAACATTGTTGATATAGACATAAAAAGCTGAAGTATATGTGTTTATGTTTTACCTGAGAATTTTTTTAAAAAAACTTGAAAAATTAGATTGTCATTATCTTTTTTTTTTTTTATTGAAAAATGTTAGTTTTTCAATTTTGTTACAAATGTAGGTGAATAGGTGAAGAGATTCAAATCTACAACAAATCTCTTTCCCTTCTCCCTTCCCCCTCCACTTTTTTTTCTTATCATCCGACCCTCCTTATATCTCCTAGGTTGTCTTTATCTTGAGGTACCCTGTTACTACTTAATCATACAAGAAGAACACAACTCCAAAGCTTCTTATTAAACCTGAAACCTTTACATTCCTTGAAAACTAGTCCAATACTACCCCATTTTCGGTATATTACCTCACTGAGCAGTATTCAATACATCATATTATAACCCTTAATCTAGCTTATAAGTTACCCTTCTCGCTCAATTTAAATATCAATTATTATGACTTGAGCACACAAATCCCAAAAAAACTATAGTTGGTTAGTTGGGAGAATTTCACTCTTTTTAGGCTTCTTGTTCTACTCAATTGTTGTTCCCACCTCGGTAGCTTATGCCTAAAAACTACAAACCTTAAAAATGAGTATAATGTTATGGTTCTAGCCAATATTCCTTAGTACCTTCCCATTTGAAAGCAGTATTGGTGGTACATCTTGCAGATGCCATGTTATTTATAGCAGTACCTTGCCATTATATGGTTTTAGGTGTCAAGGCAAATTAGTTTGTACAAATAGAAGATCATTAGTTTCCTTGTCGAAAATAGGGTCAGATCATATCAACCTATAGTTTACTTTCATTGTTCCTTTTGAAGTTTATGTTTCTTTTCTGCTAAAATTAATTTTTATCTCCCTATTTTTTTAAATGTGTGATCTAGTCCATTTATTTTTAATTGAGACATTTTGTTCCTCACTTTTAAAAGATCCACGATTTTAGTCCGTACGATCAATTTCAACCATTAATATGCAGAGACGAAAATTACAAGTTAACATTTCTTTTTTCCTTCAAATTTATTATTTAATTTAAACTTTAATTGTGTTTTTAGAATGTAGCACCAATTCTCCAAAACACCAAACTTGTGTGGACGTGCGTGAGGAATATGCCAATGCATTCCGGACAGAGTCATACACAGAATTTTGGACACGTGTCCTTGCATATTCCAAGGATGAATCCTCTACTTGTTTGTCAAGAGAGTCTACCACTTCGGCTAGGCTTCCCTCTTATCGCTTGTTTGCAGAGCATCTCTTGGACCCGAATCAACCTAGAGTGACTCGAGCCCTATCAGAAGCCCAATGTCGGCCCATGATCCATTCTCTCTTGTCAAACTATTTTGCACACACTTCTAATGCTTCTCTCATTTGTAGCCATTTGTTAAGGGACATCGATCGTGTACGTGTGAAGTATAGGTCACTAAAGACCATTCTTCAATGTGTTCCAATTACCAATCAAGTCCCTTCCCCAATGGTAATGACTCATTTAACCGAATTTTCCAACTTCTTGAACCCGTTTGCCACATCTAGCTTGTCTCCAGGCCAGGTTCAAGCGATCCAATGTCAATGCTTCGACTTGCAAAAGCAGCTTGAGTTGAGCCGTGACAAGGCTCGAGCCAAGCTTCGATTAGTTGCTAGGTTAAAATGTGGCTTGGCTTGTCTGCTTGTGGTAATAACGGCTTCACTTGTTGTGATTGTTATGTCTCATGGTTTTGTGTTGCTCATGGCTACGCCGGGTTTGGCTTCCATGAACTTGGCTTCAGAAAGGAAGTTGGCTAAGGTAATGGCTCAACTCGATGCAGCCGCGAAAGGAACTTATATAGTGAATAAGGACTTGGAGACAACAAGTCGACTTGTGGCTCGACTAAATGACGAGTTGGAGTACATGAAGACCACAGTGAGATTTTGGCTTGAAAGGAAAGATGATAGAATTCAAGCCGATGGTGAAGTGGTGCAATTGTTAAAGAAGAATCAATGTAGTTTTAGTGATCAATTGGATGAATTGGAAGAACATTTGTATTTGTGTTTCATGACTATTAATAGGGCTAGAGACCTTGTGCTAAACCAGATCACTTGATGGTACACTAAAAATGTCATATAATGATTAACTAATAAATTAGTTATACATTTAGTTTTTAACTATTATTGATGATGTAAAAGTGTTTGATTTGTATTACTTCATTTAGAATTAGATAATGTAATTTTAGAAATTAGCTTAAAAGGGAATTATGTTGGTGTGTGTATTTTTCAAGTCTACGATTAGGTTGGATGGTTAGGGAAAGAAGGGAGAGGGGGAGGTCATGGGTTTGACTCTTTTTCACTAACAAAAACTAACATATTTACCCTTAACATTTGTCAATAAAAAAATAATCTCAACGCTTGTACGGATAGGTCACGAGTTCAAGTCTCTCTCATGACATTTCTAATAAAACTAACAAACTAATATTTGTTATTTGATATTTTCGAAGCTACTATTAGGCATAACCCATGCGAGTCTCTACATACCATTCGCAAACCAACTCCAATGTTCTCCTTCACAGCTACGTCAATATTATTTTTATCTCCTCTTGTGTAGATGGCGAGGTCCACAACTGAAGGTGAGGAGAAGAAACATTGCTTCCACACTAGGAATCAAAGCAAAATACTAAAAAAGCATGACTAATGACAATGGGTAAAGGAGTGTGTTTTTTCTCGAAAGTCCAATCATTCCTCCTCCTCCATATAGACCAAAGCATCCTAAAAATGTGTTGCATGAGTACCATCTCTTTCATATCAAAACATTCTCCTAGCCATTGGTTGAAAGAGGGATTATGGGCACTAATGCGCAAACCTAATTGGCTAACAAACCAAACACTTTCTGCATCTTCACATTTGAGAAAGACATGCTCCATAGATTCATCATATTCACCACAATATGGACATCTTGGATCTATGTTGGGCATTTTTTTTTTCAGATTCATCCTCATATATTTTGTAGGCTTTCCACACCAAGTTCTTGCATATAAGTGCCACATTGACCTTCCATATGTTTTGCCAGAAATCTTCTAAAATAGCATTATGAGAAAGCTTCAATGATTCAAGTTGTCCTAAGACCATATGGTAACCAAATTTAATTGAATAAGAGTCATTCTCCAAATGTTTCCAAATGAGCCTTTCTTGATTTGAGAATGTGCATTGATGAATAGAAAGGATTTGATTGGCATCACGGTTTGGGAATAGAAATCTAATAGCAACTTCATTCTAGGTATCAAGGTATGTGCTTCCTGGTCAATTATCTAATAGACTAACATGTTCCTCTTTACCTCATCTCTTGGTTGTGTTGAGATTTTTTTGTTTGTGGAATTTGGGATCCATTTGTCCCCTAAAATCTTGATTTTCATCTCATTGCCTACTGATGAAATATTTTGGCAAGCGTACCAAATATCGCACAAGTAGTATAAAAGGGAAGATCTTAGTATCGAATCCACAGAGAATTGTCGATACTTGACTATTAGTAAAGTTATCAATTCCTAAACACTAGTTTGGTTTTAAAATGGTTTGTGTTGCATAACATGAATAACAACAAAAAATAAACTAAACACTAAAGATAAATAATAAAACGAAAATGTTGATTCAGGACAATGATCGAACGATTGGTGTGCGTGAATGTGAAACGATAATGATGGATATGTTGAGGATTTGGTTCAACCGGTTTGCTTCCCATGTAAACATACAAAATATATTCTTCATTCAAGCAATATTTCAGATTAACTTTGATCTAGAAGTGCTCAAAACATGATGTCTCATCAAATCAAGCCTAAACTGCTCAACCTCATTTTCGATGTCTCGGTAAGTTCAGTTGAGTGGTTTGGTGAAGCTCGGAGATCTTTACGAAGTTAACGGAGTCTTTCCTATGTGTAGAAATACACTCCATTAGAATCCAAACTCAGTTCGAAGTTCAAAAGCATTTGTCAATGGCATTTAAACTCTACAACATGCACATACAACTGATCAAATCATATAACAAGAGTAAAGATAGAGAGATGGACTTTAAATTGAATATTCAATAAATAGATATGAAGGAAAACGTTTACATGTTAAGCACCTAGTTTCAAGTCCTCAACACTAATGGACTAACCTCTCATTGTCATGAGAAACTTTAAAAAGGGTTACAAAATGGAAGAGAAGAACAGAGGATGAAGAAGTAGCTCAATCTATTATCAAAGTCTGAATACCTTTTAAAATTACAAAGTGAAGCTTATATACTATAAGTGGACTTTCGCTTAGTGTGAATTTTTGCTAAGTGCAACTTTGCGATTTTGTAGAGTTCCATCTCAGATATAGGGCTTCCGCTAAGCGCGCACGTTCACTAAGCGAATCTTTAGTTTGAAAGAAACAATCACTTAGCGTGCTCTTGTGCTCAACGTTGCATAAACTGCCTGTCGTGCTTAGCACGATGTTGCGCTCAGCGCCAAGTGCGCTTAGCGAGAGGTGGCACTAAGCGTGAGCTGCCTTAATTCTTTGTCTTCTTCCCTTGTTGTTGAACCTATGCTTGCAAACATGAATTTAAGTATATTTCTTACAAATAACTTTCTATGGTTAGAATTAGCAAAACTATAAGAATCTAGGTTAAATGAGTTCAAACTAAGTTAAAAATCATAAGAACATTGGATAATCGCTACAAAATATAATGTAATATTTACGTATATAAAGCGATTATCAAACTCCCCCAAATTAAAGCTTTGCTTGTCCTCAAGCAAAAGAATATCTACATAGCAACAAAGTGGATGTAGAGGAACAATTGATAGGATCGGAATCAAGTTTAAAACCAATGACACTTTGAGCAAAAGGCGTTCTCAATTGAGATCAAACGTATTAAGGTTACAAAGAGAGTTTTCAACATGCACACAAATTCAATAAACCAACAAAGGAGCATTTAGAAATTGAAGTTCAAGTGAACACCATGACCCTCACAAGGCCAGTGTTTCACTCAGCACTCAGTGTATAAATAGTATGAGATGATCAAATTTTTCCAATTGAAATTGCACACTTAGACTTTTGAATTTCTTCTCAATTCATTACACATGTACAAACAATGTGGATCACTAAGGTCTTAATCAAGTTTGAATCGTGGCTGGGCTACAAAGAACATTGGTTTTTCTTGAATTAAAATCCCTAAGGGTTTAAGAAAGCATATATTTATCTCCCTTCTTGATTACCAATTTCCCTTATATGCCTCATAGTAATTTCCATAGTTGGACAACACTACTTTTTGCTTGAATCACAATTGATTGAATTTTCAATTATTCAATATTTTTTTTTGGAGGCTTTGCCTCTTATGATTCACATTATAGCAAGTGTGTTGCTATCATTTCTTCTCTTTACTATGGATCTTCATTCGACTCCCCCAAATTTGGAACAAATTTGTCTCAACATAAAGATATGCTCTCCTATTCCCTAAGGTTAGGTGGGCAATTCTTTCTTGTTTAGGTTCCAGGTTCACAAGACAAATTAGTTGTCTATTAGGCTTAAGGGTTTAGTAGAGGATTCTCTCAACCTTACTGGGTTGGCTTTTTGGCTCTGGGAATCACTTTAAGCAAACAAGGACTTGATCTTTTTCACATTAATCATGCATACAGCAATTCAGAGAATCATTCAAAAATTAGTGCAACAACTCAACAGTTCTCTCACAGTATAATTCTCACACTGATCGGTTAATTTTCACAATGTTCACAAGTCCTTCAAAAGTCAAATGCTCACAATTTTTGATTCCCCAAACTCATATGCATACATCACCCTCAAAACTAAGCAACCTAAAAACACACTCTCATTTAGTTTGAAAACAAAAGGTTTGTGCCAAAGGTTTAAAACAAACAATAGTTTAAACAAAGAAACTCAACCAAATGTTCACAAGACATCCAATGTTGTGCAAAAAGATGAATTACCACAGTTGCTAAGTTATAAAACTGCCAAATAAGAAAAATAGAAATAAAGCAAAATAGTAAAAATTGTTCATATGACAAAAATATTTAAAACACTTAGCCTCTTGTAGACGGCCATGATTCACATCCGAGCTAATCCTCCTCCAGGTCATCCTCTAAGTTGTCATCTCTTGCAACATCCTCCTAGTTCTCCTCTTCATCACCTTCATGGTTCCCCTCTTCCTCAACTCCTTGGTGACCACCACCACCCCCTTGTGAAAAAGAAGGCTTGTCCGTAGGCCATTGCATATGGGCCTAAAAGGCATCCAAAGACATGACTGGTTGTTGAAGGGAGAGGTGGTGCAAATTTTCAATGATTGTACACTAACCTCGATATAGTGCATTGGTTTGCTCTTCTATCTACTAATTGAGTGAAAGTTGTAGACCATTAAGAGCGGTCTGAAGCATGTCTTCAATGACAGCTGAAGTAGAAAATGAAGAACTCTTAGAAATTGTCTTGGTGTGGGGTCCCTTTCTGGTGTTAGGAGGAAGCTCGGGTTTGTTGGGATCAGCCTTGTTGTAGCAAAATGTACAAATCTACTTGAAGGTGATTGGGGGGCTCAGCTTTAGGAGGACTGGGGTATTGGAGCTGGCCCCTTTTGCATTGCACAACGTAGAAATGAGAGCCGGAAAACCCAAAGTGGGCCATGGAGGAAATCTGATTGGATATGAAACTACCCACATTCATATCCATCTTCATAATGAGGGTATATATCCATTCAACCTTCTCCACTGTAACATCAGAAGTGTGAGGTGGGTGCCAATGTGTAGTAGGAGAAAGCAGACCACGCTTGAGTCAAGGTGGTCATATCTGGCCGCACAATCTTCGTGATGACTCCATCCCTATTCTTGACATATCCCTTGCTTGGTATGCACAACAACGGTGTGATAATGTTGGGGTCCTTGTATTGGCTGAGAAAAATGTCAAATTGAGTCTTCCTAGTGTCGCCTACAAGGATTGGAGGGGTTTACAAAAAGCAATTGATAGCTACACCATCCCAACAGATGGTCTTCCCCTGAACCTTACATTACTAATCGACTATCGTATATTCTCCCTCCGGGTCATAAATGTTGGCATATAATTCCTTGACCAAGGGTTTATCAATGGACTTATCCGGCAGAAAACACAGATTTTTGAGCTAACCACGACGCTCCAACTCATTGCAGAAGACATCATAGTCACCCAGAGCAATTTTTACATGGCCTCAAAGGAGGAGAAACGGTTGGTGTCATATGGATAGATGACCCTCATGTGGGAATCGTGTGTTGCATCAGGTGTAGGAGGTGCACTAGAAGAAGATGTGCCGCGGGTGTTGCGAGATTTAGGAGCCATCTATACTCAAAATGAAAATTAAGACAACAAAGCAAATAACTAAGCATTGGATCACGCTAAGTGAACACTTAAGAAACACCAAAAAAATATAGAGTATAAAAAGGAACGAATACATAGTAAAACAGAGCAGAGAGGGAAAGAAAAACATAGTAAAAATGGAGCAGAGAAGGAAAGAAAAACAGAGCACACGCGCTAAGCACAACCTTGCGCTTAGCGAGTAACTAAAATGCATCAGTTCGAGGCAAAATTTCACTTAGCACGAAGTTTCGTTGAGCGCAACAAGGACACCAAGCGTGCTTAGCGAGAGGTCTCGCTTAGCGGTGCAGAACATGAAAATAAGCACTGATAGAAAAATAGAGTATGCTCGCTAAGCACCATCTCGCGCTTAGCGAACCCCTTAACTACTAGTGTTTGAGGTAAACATTCGTGCTGCGCGAGACAACAAAACAAGCGTGCTTAGCGGTGCTTGGATTTGGAGAATTTCCAAATCCATGAACACACAGCATCACAAACATGAACATCACATGACTGCGCGGTTAGCACGAGGATGCGTTTATTGGCACTTGAATCTGAAACCCAGATTCAAGAACATGAAGAACAAAAACCCATAAATAGCATACGCACGCTTTGCGCAAAGACGCGCTTAACGCGGATGCAAAATCCAAAACACAGAAACAGAGAAAACGCTTAACCCAAAAACAAAAATCAAAATGAAAACAAAACGAAACCGAAAACGAAAACCTAATCTAATCAGCAAGCAACCTAGACTCAATAACACACTAGAAAAAATAACAATGGCAAGAGAAAAAGGAAGAACGAACAATGCAAAAATAGAAACGAAAATGAAAATTAAAACAAAGGGTATGTGAGACTTACTTGGTTGCTGAGTGAGGAAGAAGATTGAGAAGGAGAAGAAAGATGAAAACTTGTGTGCAAGTTAGGAAGAAAGCGCAAGTGAGAATGACGACATGAGAGAAGAGGAAAATTAGGTTTTGGGTGAGTGTGAGAGAGAAAGTGAGAAAAGAAAATATTTAAAATGTTAAAAGTGGGAAAGAGGGAGAGGAGCAGTTTCGTAATTGCTCCAGGATTTACGCATCACGCGCTTAGCATGCATCCCACAGTTCTCTTTCACTGATTCTTTTTTTTTTTTTCATTGAGTGAAGATGCATGCTTAGCAATGAAACAATTCAAACTAAAATGTCTCTTAGCAAAGCCACGTGCTTAGCATGCTTTGCAAAATGTTGCAACACTAGCTCAGCACGATCTTACGCTTAGCGCGATGTCAATTCAAGCCAAATGTTCGCTCAACACGACGTGCTGCTTTGTGCGATAGCGCTTCGGGCCAAACCGTCGTTGGGCGAAGATACGCGCTTAGCGCGCTTTGCAGAATGTTGCAGAGCTAGCTTAGTACAATCTTGCGCTTAGCGAGAGATGTAGAGAGGCAAAAGAGAACTTTAGCTCTTATTTTAACCAAAAAAATAATAACATGAAAGAGAACAAACCTAGGTTGTCTCCCACCAAGCACTTCTTTAATGTTACTAGCTTGACGGTTGGCAAGATCAAGGATCTTGTAGATGAATGATTGTTGTAAGCCTCTCAATTTCTCCACCATAATAACCTTTTAGCCTTTTCCCATTCATTACCCAGCTTGCTTGTGGGTCTTCCGCTGATGGATCCATGATCTCTATTGCTCCATAAGATTTGACATCTTTGATTGTGAAGGGCTCGGACCACTTGGATTTCAACTTCTTAGGGAAAAATCGGAGTCTTGAGTTGAGTTGGAGCACTCGCTGCCCTACATGAAATTCCCTCTTCAACAGCTTCTTATCATGATATCTCTTGGTCTTCTCTTTGTATAGCTTGGAGGACTCATAGGCCTGAGTCCTCATTTCCTCTAATTCTAATAGTTGAAGCTTTCTCTTATCGGTTGCTAATGTTGGATCAAAATTTAGCAACTTAATTGCCTAGCAACCTTTGTGAGCCATTTCCACGAAAGGTGACAGGGTGTCGCAACTTGAGTCACGGCGGGACGGCGATGAAAATTCGATTTATGGATCAGAGGAGTCGACACCAATGCTTATTAAGGAAAACATAAAAAAAACCATTCTTTAGAAAAAAATGGTCTTTGAAACCAGATTTGAGTTCGGGAGTTCATTACGTGTAGGAAAGGTATTAGCATCCTACAACGTCCGTCACAAAGATGGTTACCTTTAATTAATTAAGTAAAATCTTTATAACTTTTTAGATATTTATCTTACCAAAACATTACTAAAAAAGAATAATTTATTTTTATGAAGATCAATTTTATTAAAGGAAAGAAGGAGATATACTATTTTTATTCTTTTATTTTTAATTTAGGACTCTTGAGCTGTCGCAACTCATTTATCCTAAAAAGACACTTGAAAAATTGATAGAGGTGTACACCCAAGTCAATTCATCTTTATTTTTTTGAAATGATTTTAATTTAGAAAACTATTGATAATTAAAAAAGGAAAAAGAAAAGAAAGTGCAACTTAGTAATTTTAAATGTTGTTGTAAGTAAAAGGCTGGCCCAAAACGGATACGTTGCAACTTAGTAAAAATGGAAGTGTAAATAGAAAAGGGCCCAAAATGCGAAAGTTGTAATTTAGTAATATGGGGGGTGTAAATAGAAGGTTGGCCCAAAACGAATATTAGAAACTTAGGGGTTCTCGACCTCCCTAATTCAGTTGCTTGGTTGCTTGGTTCGTGACCTAGGGCTTGCGAGAGAGAAGAGAAAGGGGGAAAGGGAAGTGGTGCAGCTTGGCTGACGGCGTTGCAGCAGCAACACCATGCCGGTGCGATGGAGACAGCGGACGAGGGTTGCGATGGTGGGTTGAGGCGGACGAGGGTCGATGGCGCGAGGGCTTGGTGGGGATGGTGTTTGGGTGTTTGGCAAAGGTTGCGGGATGGCTAAGCAAGGGCAGAGGGTGTTTGGTGCGGTGGAGGTGGCTGGCGATTGAGGTTGGGTGAGTGAGATCGTGATGGTGAGCAGTGATGGAGGGTGCGAGGGGAGATGGCCACAGGGGGATGGTTGTGGTTAGGGGAGGAGGTCGTGGCGGTGGCCGGAGCCTAGGTGTAGCTTTCCATTTTTCTCTGTTTCTTATTTCTTTTTCCCTCTCTATGTTTCTCTGATTTTGAACCGATTTCTCTGTTTGATTGTTGGATTGGTTTATGCGATTGGGTTCTCTGATTTGCTTCTCTTGCTATAAACTTATGTATGGGATTTGATTTTGTTCTTTTGTAGTTGTGTTTATGCTTGTATTTGGGATTGGATTCAATGACTTTGTTTGTCTCTATTTTGGGTTTTGTTTGGGATTGAGGGATTGAGCTCAATGATTTTGGTTTTGGTGTTCTTGGTATTTGTCTGTTCATGTCTCTATATCTGTTTTTGGTTTGATTTATCTTTGATAGATTTGGTTAACTTAAATTTAAACATAGTATTCTCTTCTCAAAGTCATATCTCTTTATATCTCATTTATCACTGTTTTGAACTAATAAATTTGAACACATGAATTGCATATACTGCTTACAATCAAACATAGAAAAGGCTAATACATGATGAAGATTACATGAAGATTGAAAGAAAAGAAACCTGTTATTTTACTCAGTGTTGTTCTATGGTTCTTCCTTTGCTGTTCTCTTTTGCTGTATTACTCTTCTCTTCTCTGTTCTTGATGTTCTGTCTTCTATTTTTTTTTGCTTTGCTGGTCACTTCTTTTTCTGTATTCCTCTCCCCTGTGTTCAGCCTTCTCTATTGCTATATATAGTAAGGTTTTCTTAACCTCTTTACTTAATCCTCCTTTTTTCTTGCAGCTGCAATGTTTGACCAAATCCACCTAATGTTGTGCCTACATGATGATGAGGTGGTTGAGTGCTGTGCCTGATGATGATGAAGCGGCTAAGTGCTACCTGATGATGGAGCTGCTTAGGGATTTGCTAGTGGATTGATGAAGCTGCTGATGAAATTGCTCCATTCTTCTTCTCTTTCTTCTTTTTCCTTCTTTTTTTTCTTCTCGTTGCTTCTTTTCCTTTTTCTTTTTCTTGTGCTTGATTTGGGCACTTATTGTAAACTACACTTCAATTTTTTAAAAAAAACTTGTAGCAGTGTAACTTGGAGGAAAATGAGAAAAAAAAATGGGTTTCTTACCTATTATATTATTGTGTATTCTCCTTCATTTTTTATTTCCCCTTTCATTCTTTCAATTTTTTTTATGTAGCAAGATAAACTTGTGGAATAATAATAATAATAATAATAACAACAACAACAACAATAATAATAATTATAAAAGATAATTAGACGAACAAAATTGGGTGTTGACAACAAGCCTTGCCATATACCATTTGGAATGGTGTGAGACCAATTGGAGTCTTTAATGCAATCCTATAGGCCCAAAGGGAATCATCTAGCTTGTGTGCCCAATCCTTCCTTGATACTACCACTGTCTTCTCCAAGATTTTCTTGATTTCTCTATTGGAAATTTCTGCTTAGCCATTGGTTTGCGGATGATAGGGTGATGCTACCTTGTGTCGCACTTCATAATGTTGGAGGACTTTTAAAAGAGCTACATTACAGAAATGTGTTCCTCCGTCACTTATCAAAACGTGAGGTACTCCAAACCTTGTGAAAATTTGCCGCTTTAGGAATTTAATGACGGTTTTGACATCACTCTTCTGACACACCATAGCCTCAACCTACTTGCTCACGTAGTCCACTGCTACTAGGATGTATTCATTCGAGTACGAAGGAGGGAGAGGGCCAACAAAGTCAATCCCCCAACAATCAAAGACCTCTACTTCAAGGATATTTTAGAGAGGCATTTCATGCCTTTTTGATATGCTCCCTATCCTTTGGCATTTATCACACGCTTAAGCGTGTTCAAAAGCATCCTTGAACAAGGTCAACCAGTAGAAACCTGATTAAAGTACCTTGGCAGTTGTGCGTCTACCATTATAGTGACCTCCATAAGGTGAGTTATAGCAATGCCACAAAATATTTTTGGCTTCTTGTGGAACACATCGCCTTAAAAGCTGATCGACACCAATCCTAAATAAGAAAGGATCATCCCAGACATAATAAGTGCAGTCTCTTAAGAATTTCTTCTTTTGATGCCAATTCAATCCTTCTGGCATCACATGGGCAGCTTTATAATTGGCAATGTCTGCGAACCAAGGCCTTTCTTGCACCATCATGAGGAATTCATTAGGAAACTCCTTTATAATCTCTAGCTCTTTATTGGTAACTTCATCATTATTTAGGCAAGATAGATGGTCTGCAACCGAATTTTTGCTCCTCTTCTTATCTTTGATCTCAATATCAAATTCTTGAAGAAGTAGCACCTATCGAATCAGTCTAGGTTTGAAGTCTGGCTTGGTAAGGAGATACTTTATGGCCACATGGTCAATGTAAATAACCACTTTAGATCCTACCAAATAGGATCTAAACTTTTCCAGAGTATATACTATGGCCAACAGTTCCTTTTCTATAATGGCATAGTTGAGTTAAGCATCATTGAGCACCTTAAAGGCATAGTGGATGAAGTGAAAGACTTTGTTCCTCCGCTATTCTAGAACAACTCCTACTGTGTAGTCACTGGCATCGCACATAAACTCAAAGTCTTGACTCCAATTAGCAACAATTATCACTTGTGCAGAGATAAGCTTGTCCTTCAATGCATAAAAGGCAGTTAAGCATTCTTTTCTCATGTTGAATTTGATGTCTTTTGCCAACAAGGAACTGGGCGGTCTGGTTATCTTGGAGAAATTCTTGATGAACCTTCTGTAGAACCCGGCATGACCAAGAAAACTCCTCACCCCTTCACATTTGCTGGTGGTGGTAGCTTGGAAATCACATCAATCTTCGCCTTGTCCACTTCAATCCCTTTTATTGAAATTTTGTGCCCAAGCACAATTCCCTTTTGCACCATAAAGTGACACTTCTCCCAATTTAGCACCAAGTTACTCTCCTTACATTTCTTCAATACCAGCTCAAGGTTGGAGAGACATAGGCCAAAAAAAGCCCCAAAGACAGAAAAATCGTCTATAAATACTTCAATGCATTTCTCTGCCAAGTCGGCAAAGATAGCAAGCATGCAGCGTTGGAACATCGTTAGAGCATTACATAATCCGAATGACATCCTCTGGTAAGCAAAAACTCCAAAAGGGCAAGTGAAGGAGGTCTTCTCTTAATCCTCTAGGTCCACTGCTATCTGATTATATCCAAAGTAGCCATCAAGAAAGTAGTAGTAAGCTTGCCCAACTAACCTTTCTAGCATTTGATCCATGAAGGGCAAAGGGAAATGGTCTTTTCTTGTGGCGTCATTCAGTTTCCTATAGTCTATACACATTCTCCAGCCTGTGACAGTCCGAGTAGGTATCAACTCGTTGTTATCATTGTAGATCACCGTCATTCCGCCCTTCTTTGGCACTACTTGGACTGGACTCACCCAACTATTGTCGGAGATGGGGTAAATCATTCCAGCTTCCAGAAGTTTCAACACTTCTTTCCTTACTTCTTCCTTCATGGTGGGGTTAAGTTACCTTTGAGGTTGTCGTACTGGCTTGTAGTTGGCTTCCATCATGATCTTGTGCATACAATAAGATGGATTGATTTCCTTACTTCTTCCTTGAGATTAGAGATGTGCCAACCTATAGCTTCTTGATAACGCTTAAGAAGTTTCACTAGTTATGTTTCTTCCTCAGAAGACAGAGAATTGCTTATGATTATTGGTTTACCTTCCTTTTCTTCCAAAAAAATGTATTTAAGATGAGAAGGTAAGGTCTTCAACTCAAGCTTGGGCCTCTCCGCCTTGTCATTCTTTAACTTTTCATAGATATTCTCACTTGGAGGAATTTCTTTCAGCTTCTCCAAATGATATCTGTACTCTTGGACTTCATTTTCCTCTATAGTAAGGTAATTCATGGAATTGACTAGGACTCGCTCAAGTGGAGAGTGTAAAGTCAGCTGTTAAGTAGCTTCCACCACTTCTTCTTCAAATGAATCAATGCAAAGGCAATCCTTGGTGTCACTTTGGTGGTGCATGGCTTCAAAAATGTTGAAGGTGACCTTTTGATCGGCCACACTTAGCTGGAGATGTCCTTTGCCTATATCTACCACCACATTAGTCGTCATCATAAAAGGTCTTCCGAGAATTAAGGGCACCTCCTTGTCCTCCTCCATGTCCATAATGACAAAATCGACTGGGAAGGTGAATTCTCCTACCTTAACTATGACATCCTCTATGACATCATGAGGATATTTGATGGAGCGATCTACAAGTTGGAGAGTTATCCGAGTTGGCTTTAATTCCAAGTCTCCAATTCTTCAAAGCACTGAGAGCGGCATTAAGTTAATGCTAGCACTTAAGTCAATTAGGGCTTTCCCTATGGAAACCTCTCCAATGGTGCAAGGAATTGTGAAACTGCCCGGATCTTTGAACTTTGGTGGTAGGGTCTGTTGGATGATGGCACTACAGTTGCCCTAAACATTGATGGTCTCTTCTTCAATGTATTTCCTCTTCTTAGTGACCAAATTCTTCATGAACTTGGCATATAAGGGCATATGTTGTAATGCTTCACTTAAGGGAATGGTGATCTCTAATTTCTTGAAGACTTCAAGGAATCTAGTAAAATACATTTCCTTGTCTTTCCTTGACGGAATTAAAGGACAAGGTAAAAATTCTTTGTGATTTCTTACTTTGGAGCTTCCTTTGCTTTCCTCACTTAACACATCTTCTATCACTCCATCTAGGACATTATCTCCTATTGCTTTTGGTTCTGGTGCTTCACGAGCAATGTCTTCCATGCATCTACTTCTAGTCATTATGGCATTGCATTACTCTTTGGGGTTCACTTCCGTATTGACAATGAATTTTCCATTGAATTTTTTTGTCACTTGATTGGCCAACTGTCCCAATTGGACTTTTGGGTTCTTGATGGAGGCTTGAGTGCTCTTGTGGTTGGAGGCGGCCACATCCAAGAATCAAGTGAAAGAATCTTCCAGCTTGTTCTACCTCTCATACACAGTAAGTTCTTGATGCTAAGGTCTATTAGATGGACCTCCTGGATCCTTATTGTAGTTGTTCCTGGGATGTGATTGCCACTCTCGGTTGTACTTCCGCCTTGGTTTCCCCTTTGGCCCTAATTGTAACCACTTAATTACCTCAACGATTATTGTTGTTGTTGGCCATGTAGTTCATTTCTTCATGTGGCCCTTCTGAGGTCATACACATACTATTTTCGTGGTCTCTTCCACATACTTGACAACAGAAATTCTTCGGAGGAGGGGTTTGGGTGTGAAGACTCTTAAGTTGTTGTGGAAGGTCACTCAGTTGCTTTGTAAGAGCCTCAATTTGCTGGGTTAGGATTTTGTTCTGAGCTAGAACGGCATCTTGAGAATACAGCTCCAAAATGCCTTTCTTTAGGGGAATATGGGTCCTATCATGAGTGATAGCATGATCACCTATAGCCATATTTTCAATCAGTGTTATGGCGTCCTCCACGGTCTTCATTTTGACCTTTCCTCCAACTGAAGCATCCAACAATTTTTTGGTATGGTTCTTTAACCCATTGATCCGTTGTTGTGCACGAATCAAAATGAGTGATTTTGAAAATATAGTTATGGTAACAACAACTCGAGTATCGTTCTCAAGGATTCTTGTATTATTATTAATCAATGCAGTAACAATTAATGGGGGGTTTCGATTACGATTTCAAGAAAAAAAAGATTAAAATAAATTGTGATTATCGAATAAGTTAAAGTGAATCAACCTACTGTATCGACTTCCGACTCATCATTGATCCCTATAAAT
The DNA here is from genome assembly GCA_014843725.1 of Amphicarpaea edgeworthii. Taxonomy (NCBI): domain Eukaryota; kingdom Viridiplantae; phylum Streptophyta; class Magnoliopsida; order Fabales; family Fabaceae; genus Amphicarpaea; species Amphicarpaea edgeworthii. The sequence goes on from CM026324.1 coordinate 14,527,096, forward strand.
TCCAATTCCCTAAACAGGTCTGATCCTATTCGACTATAATAACCACTGACAAGCGCAATAGAAATTATACGGCGTATGTTCCTGAATTCTGGATTTAAGCAAACGGATTAAAAACTATTGTGAATTAAGCAAACGCAATCTGATCAAACGCGATAATGCAAAAGCTACGTTAACGTGAAATTGATTCAAGATCAAATAACCAATCGAATTTAAGAATTATATCCTATAACAACAATCAAATTAAGCAAATAATTGAGATTATTGGAATAAATCAAAGGAAACAGATTGATATGGAATTTATAAAAGAACCTCAAAGTGGAATCCGATTACAGTAGATCGATTCTTCGGAAATTAGTTCTCCATTACGATTGCTCAAAACTTTCAAAATAATTTTGTGAACAGTGAATGAGTGAACAGCCGTCGGCTTTAGAGTTTTAACAGAATAAGGGTTTCACTAACAATCCGAACCGGGTCGGAAAATACAAACCAAGCCCATAAAATTGACCCAAAACAAATTATTTCCTAAGGTCTGTGATCCGCTGTTGCGCACGGATCAAAAACGAGTGATTTTGAAAATATAGTTATGGTAACGACAACTCGAGTATTGTTCTCAAGGATTCTTGTATTATTATTAATCAATGCAGTAACGATTAATGGGGGGTTTCAATTACAATTTCAAGAAAAAGGAATTAAAATAAATTGTGATTATCAAATAAGCTAAAGCGAATCAACCTACTGTATCAACTTCTGACTTATCATTGATCCCTATAAATTCCAATTCCCTAAACGGGTCTGATCCTATTCGACTATAATAACCACTGACAAGCGCAATAGAAATTATAAGGCATATGTTCCTGAATTCTGAATTAAGCAAACGGATTAAAAACTATTGCGAATTAAGCAAATGCAATCTGATCAAATGTGATAATGCAAAAGCTACGTTAACGCGAAATTGATTCAAGATCAAATAACCAATCGAATTTAAGAATTATATCCTATAACAACAATCAAATTAAGCAAATAATTGAGATTATTGGAATAAATCAAAGGAAACAGATTGACATGGAATTTATAAAAGAACCTCAAAGTGGAATCCGATTGCAGTAGATTGATTCTTCGGAAATTAGTTCTCCATTACAATTGTTCAAAACTCTCTAATTAATTTCGTGAATAATGAGTGAGTGAAGAGTGAATGAGTGCAGAGTGAATATATGCACAGCAGCCGGCCCTAGCGTTTTAATAGAATAAGAGTTTCACTAACAATCCGAACCGGGTCGGAAAATACAAACCAAGCCCATAAAATTGACCCAAAACAAATTATTTCCTAACGTCTGCAACTTCGACGAATTATTCAAGCCTTCTACAATCTGAATCAGCTTCTGACTCCAACATGAAAGTTGTAGCTCTTTCTCTTATCTTTCCAACGAATATTAGAACGCCTCAATCCGATTCCTGTAGCTCTAGTTATGAATTTTCCATTGAAAGCTGCTAATGCTGAAAATAAAATACAAAAATTAAATAAAACTAGAAATAAACTTAAATATGAAAACACACTAAAATGGTGAAACTAATGAAATAAACTAAGGAAATGCCTAAGAATAATAGTAGAAGAATGTGCATGAAGATGCACTGATCAGTCTGCAACTTCAACGAATTATTCAAGCCTTCTACAATCTGAATCAGATTCTGACTCCAACATGAAAGTTGTAGCTCTTTCTCTTAGCTTTCCAACGAATATTAGAACGCCTCAATCCAATTCCTGTAACTCCAGTTATGAATTTTCCATTGAAAGCTGCTAATGCTGAAAATAAAATACGAAAATTAAATAAAGCTAGAAACAAATTTAAATATGAAAACACACTAAAATGGTGAAACTAATGAAATAAACTAAGGAAATGCCTAAGAATAACAGTAGAAGAATGTGCATGAAGATGCACTAATCACCCATCAATGAACATAATAATCTAAATTGGCTCCTCAAAGCCATAGGTTGGCGTTTTCCTTAGTAGTCCTCTAAAGCGATCCCACGCTTCACTTAGAGATTCCTTGGCCCTTTAAGTGAAAGAGGAAATCTCTATCTTCCCTTGAGCCATCTTGGACTCTAGAAAATACTTGTTGAGGAATTTGGCTACAATATCATTGCAAGTCTGGAATGTGTTACCTTTGAAGGAATTGAGCCACTACTTGGCATTACCAGCCAAAAAGAATGAGAATAAGTTGAGGTGAATTGCATGATCAAGAACCCTTGCCAATTTTACTGTGTTGCAAATCTCCATGTAGGTGGCCAAATGAGCATATGGGTCCCCATTAGGCAAACCATGGAACACGTTGGTTTGTATGAGCTAGATGAGCGAAGATGGATATGAGACACTCGTAGCTTGTACCTCCGGCCTCATGATACTTGTGTAGTGAGCTGGAATGGCAAGAGCCACATAGTCTTCTAGAGTGCGTTTTGGTTGATTGTCTTCCATGATTGATTCTTCAGCACTGGAAGGGATCTCAATTTGTGGTTGTGAAGAAGAAGAAACTTCTTGAGCCACTTGTCTTTCCCGTTTTCTTTTTGCGGCATTGTTCTTCTGACAAGTGCTTTCTATCTCCAAATCCAATGGGTTTAGATCAGCTTTTGGGATCCTACCTCGTATACACTTCAAGTACTCGAAAGTAGGTTAGCAAGCACTCAAGAATGTAGTTATACAGAAAATAAATAGGCAAAATGTAAAGCAAGTTCTGCAAAAATTGTGCAGCCAATTATGCAGAATTTATGTTGCAAACTTATGCAGAAAAATGCAAAATTATGCAACAGAAAAATTGCAAAATTATGCAGCAAAAAGATGCAAAATTATATAGCAGAAAACTCCTCTCTTGCTGTAGAATTATGCAACAGAAAACATGCATAACAAAGGCAGTTTCTTTACTACAGCAAAATGTAAAACGAATTTAAGCTAAGTGAAATTTTATACAATAGACAAAATTGAACTAATGACTAAGAGTTGACAAAAATACTAATTGCCGAATACTATGAACAAATCCCTGGCAATGGTGCCAAATAACTTGATGAAATATTTTGGCAAGCATACCAAATATCACACAAGTAGTATAAAAAGGGAAGATCCCAGTATCGAATCCACAGGGAATTGTCCGTATTTGACTATTAGTAAAGTTATCAATTCCTAAACACTAGTTTGGTTTTAAAATGGTTTGTGTTGCAGAACATGAGTAATAGTAGAAAATAAACTAAACACTAAAGATAAATAATAAAACAAAAATGTTGTTTCAGGACGATGATCGAACGATTGGCGTGCGTGAATGTGAAACGATAATGATGGATATGTTGAGAATTTGGTTCAACCGGTTTGCTTCCCATGTAAATATACAAAATATATTCTTCATTTAAACAATATTTCATATTAACTTCAATCTAGAAGTGCTTAATACGTGATGTCTCATCAAATCGCCTAAACTACTCAACTTCACTTCTGATGTCTCAGTAAGTTCAGTTGAGTGATTTGGTAAAGCTCGGAGATCTTTACGAAGATAACAGAGTCTATCTTATGTCTAAAAATACATTCTATTAGAATCCAAACTTAGTTCCAAGTTCAAAAGCATTTGTCAATGACATTTAAACTCTAAAACATGCACATACAACTGATTAAATCATATAACAAGAGTAAAGATAGAGAAATGGACTTTAAACTAAATATTCAATGAATAGATATGAAGGAAAACGTTTACATGTTAAGCACTTAGTTCCAAGTCCTTAACACTAATGGACTAGCCTCTCATTGTCATAAGAAGCTTTAAAAATGGTTACAAAATGGAAGAGAAGAACAGAGGATGAAGAAGCAGCTCAATCTATTATCAAAGTCTGAATACCTTTTAAAATTACAAAGTGAAGCTTATATACTATAAGTGGACTTTCACTTAGCGTGAACTTCCACTAAGCGCAACTTTGCAATTCTGCAGAGTTCCATCTCAGATACAAGGCTTCTACTAAGCATGCACGTCCGCTAAGCGAATCTTCAGTTCAAAAGAAACAGTCGCTTAGTGCGCTCTTGTGCTCAATGTTGCATAAATTGCCTGTCGCGATGTTGTGCTCAGCGCCAGGTGCGCTTAGTGAGAGGTGGCGTTAAGCGCAAGCTGTCTTAATTCTTTGTCTTCTTCCCTTGTTGTTGAACCTAGGCCTGCAAACATGAATTTAAGTATATGTCTTACAAATAACTTTCTATGGTTAGAATTAGCAAAACTATAAGAATCTAAATTAAATGAGTTTAAACTAAGTTAAAAATCATGAGAACATTGGATAATCGCTACAAAATATGATGCAATATTTACATATATAAAGCGATTATCACCTACTTTTCATATAGAACATTCCCCTATCACCCATTTTGTAAAGTAAATACTTGGCCAAACATAACTAGGTGTATGTCCCCTTCTTGTTGCTAGAGTCACGATGTGAGGAAAATACTTTGCCTTCAAAATTTTTGACATGAGGGACGTTGGATTTGTTATCATTTGCCACCATTTTTTGCCCAGCAACGTAGTGTTGAAACTGGAAGCCATCCTGAATCTCGTACCCTTTTTTTTTATTTGTCAATTTATCCCAACTAATCAAGTGAATCTTCTTATGATTAGTGTTTCCACTCCAAAAGAACTTGGTTGTCATTGCCTCAATCTGATTGCAAACCACTTTTGGAAGTCTAAAGCATCTCATCACATAGGATGATCTTTGATCAAGGTTTCCCTCCCTGCTTGAGATAAAAACCTCTCTTTCCACCCTTTCAATTTCTTCCATACCATATCCTTTACCATTTGGAAAACTTGCAACTTAGATCTTCCAATAGTAGGCAGACTCAAGTAAGTCATGGTGCTTTTCATAGCCTTTACCTCAAGGAGCGTTTGGAGCTCTGTTGTCTGGAACTAGGAAAATTTATGCTAGAAGAGAATTCTAACTTGTTAAGATTAATTTTTTTACCTGAAGCCTTCTCATAATTCACCAAAATCTTGGAAAGATAAAAAGCTTTTTCTAGTATAGCACGAGTAAAAATAAGACTGTCATAATAATAATAAAAAAAAAGGTGTGATATAGTAGGTGCTATTGGAGAGATTTTTAACCCATGAAGAAAATTGTTAGACACACCTTGGTTAATCATTGTTGATAAAGTTTCAACACACAATATAAATAGATAGGGAGAGAGGGGATCTCCCTATCTTAATCCCATTTGCGGTTTGAATTCTTTTTTAGGTTGTTCATTAACCAAAATAGAAAATGAGACCAAGTGACACATCTTAGAATAAGATCAACCAGCTTAGAAGGGAAATTCATTTTCCTGAGAACACAATCAAGAAAATACCACTCAACACGATCATAGGCCTCACCCATGTATAGCTTTAAAGCCATAAAACCTTTCTTACCTATTTTCTTCTTCTTCATATAGTGAAATGCTTTAGAGGCAATTATAACATTGTCTGTGATTTGCCTATCCTCGACAAAGGAAGTTTATGTCTCATTTATGATTTTTGGCAAAAACATTTTCAGCCTATTTGCAATGAATTTCTCTAGTGCCTTGCACTTGGCTCTATAAGTCTGGTCTAGACTCAGCTTACAACCCCATTCATCTAATGCAAAAGCCTTAAGAGCACTTGTCTTCATTTTTGGTGTATGTCTTAAAAGACGCATGAATTTGTTACTTAACCACTTTGTCTTGGCTTGTCAGCTCCTAACTGTCCTGTAACAAGTGTGATCATTCTTGAAGGAAACAACCTACCACACGGTGCTGAATTTAGACTTACTCACCCTTAAATGAAAAGAACAATCTTTAACACTTACAACAATTCTCTTCAAATCATTTTTCTTGATGAGTAAATTTTTTTTCAGCATCATTGCAAAAGTTTTGACAACTTCAATGATTTCCTTTTTGTTATTGAATATCAACCCAATCTCAAAATTAACCTTAGCATCATTATCAACTAATCTGAATCTTGGGAATTTCTTCTTAGGCCTTACTTCATCATCACTTCCTGGTAGTGTGTCCAGATAATCACTATCATCATCCTCATCCTCAAAATCAACGGTTGTTAATGGTTCATCAAAATCCCAAGTCACATTATAGTCGTCATCATCATTTTTTGTTGGTGAAGGTGGATAATGATCATCAGCATCAAAGGTCTCTGGATCTAACAAAACACTTTAGTCCCAATCTTCTTCATAGTCGTTATCATCCAAAGAAGTGTATTCACTATCATCCTCATAATCCTCATGTTTATTGTCTTCATCATCAACACCAACACCAACACACTCGCCCTGTTTGCCCTCACCAACACCCTTACCTTGTTTGCCCTCACCAATAACCTCATCATGTTCCTCCTCACCAATAACCTCAATAGAGACCTTGAAAACACCTTTACCCCGTTCTTACCCTTACCCTCAACATCAACATAAGCCACTTCATTATCCCCACCATTTAAGACAACAACTTCAACCTCAAGTACACAATTTGTTTCCCTCTCCCTTTTGGTTGCTCTTCATGACACTCTAGAACATTAACTAGATGCTCAATATATGTGTCCACCACTTCAAACCCTTTGCAATCCATGATAAGTTGCAACACATGAGCATCATTATTTAATGGTTTCAAACCGCAACTAAGATCCAATTTAAGGTGTCTATACCAAAAACACTTGACATTTTTTAACCCTAAACTATTAATTAGTTTTGTCATGTCAATACGGGACATCTCATCCACATCCTAATCCCATTCTTCTTCAAGTATTGTACCCCTAACATATATCTTACGAGGCTCATCAATAAACATTCCAAAGTGATGAATTATTAGCCTTACTGTTTGCACTTGAGTAGGCCTAAGTATGAATGACACAACAAACACAAATATAGGTACTTACTAACTTAACTGAAATAAGGACTTGTCTTGCAAATATGAAAACTTACATGTCTTATATGAAACATATAAAAAATTACAATCCTAAAAACAAATACCTTAACCCCACCCCGACAGAACAACATAAAACACATTACATATGCATAAAAAGTCCACACAACCCCATGAGTTTCATTATTATAATACCTTAACCCTAGACCACATGACATTAATAAATCCTAATCCTACATAGCACCAATTCCAATCAAACTTATTCAAGAACCAAAAAATACCCATAAGTATGTTAAGAATCTAACTTGAAACAAAACACCAGCTCATGTTTTTTGCTCCACATGTTTGTTGCATGAGGGACGTCTTTTGCAAGCCTGGTCATCTCTCTCGTTCTCTTGCGGTCTCACAAGCCCAAGTCGTCTCTCTCGCTCTCTCAATGGTCTCTTTCGCAAGTCTAGTCATCTCTCTCGTTCGCTTGCTGGCATCACCTCAGCCACTTGCCTCAGTCATCGACATCATCTCTCACACACAAGAGCCTTGCATCTCCGGCGTTGTCTCTCATTGAAGCTCGCGTCTCCAATGTCTTCTCACATCTCCGTCTCTCACTCAAGCTCATGCCTCTGTCGCCGTCTCTCATTGTCGTCGATACCAGCGTCAAAGTTGGGTAGGCGTCGGAGTTGGGTGGGTGTTTAAGTGTTAGACTCTTAGTGGTGGCCCTAATTTGATTTGGGAATTTAGGTTTCAAATGAACACTAGCTGAGGGTAAATGAGAGATGGTAATGTAAGCATTATTAAAAAAAATTAAAGTAATTAAGCCTAATAAAAAAAGTCAACATTTATTCTAATGGTCAACCCTTCAAAATTAACAGAGAGATTAAAATTACTTGATTTTGAAAGTAGATGGATCAAAATTACGAATTTTAAACTAGAGGACCAAAATTGTATATTTAACAAAGTAGGGGACCAAAACTACAATTAAGCTAAAAAATACAAATAGAACTATAGTAAAGTACCTAGCTCATGTTTTCAAGTTCTCCCACAAGTTCTTCAATATCAATGTTAATGGAGTGGAGCGGAACCAATTTTGTGCACAAATTAAAGCGTCAACAGTTTTTTTGGAGTCAAGGAACTCCTGTAAGTACTAAGAACTATGCCTCCAGTGCTAAATGCAGATTCTAATGAAACTGACATAGACATAGCTAACACATCCTTGGCTATTTGTGCAAGAGTGGGATATTTAGTAGAATTTATCTTCCACCAAATCAAGATATCAAAATTATGACTTGCCTTCTCCCTTCTCCCTTGTCTCCATGAGATATAGATACACCTCATTCTTATTCATAGTATCACTCACATTCATATCATTCTCAAACTCCATTGCATGTCATGAGAAGCTTGCGCAGATTCAGATTCAACTTGTCCATGAAAATTCTTATAGCTATTAAACATTTTTTTGAAAGTCTCCTTCACTTTAAAACTTAAAACTTCAGTATCTTCATTAATATAAAGCTTCCTAAAACAAAAATCCACAAATTGAAGCTTGTATCGAGGATCAAGTACAATAGCAATAAAAATCACCATGTTGGTGTTTTTAATGCTCCCATAATATTTATCATGTTTAACTTTCATTCTTTCAGCCATGTTCACAATCAATGGATCTGTACTTTTTGCCAAATTCTTCAAAATATTGACTATCTTGCAACATTCATGAAAATATTGAGAAGAAGTGACAAACAAAGAACTTGACACTTTCTTAGTAACATCAAAAAATATTTTCAGAAACCTTACAAACACCCTTGCATTATCCCAATCCCCAGTTTTGGGAATACCACCCTACAGTAATGCAAAATATGTATCTCGCTCTCCCAACCTTTTAAATGCCCTTTGAAACTTAAGAGTAGTTTCAAGCATAAGTTTCAAGCATAAGGTAAGTGGAGTTCCATCTAGTTGGGACATCTAATTGTACAGTGCAATTGTCTTGTATCCTACAATCCTTTATGAAAGTTTTGAATCTAATCATACAGCTAGGGGAAGAAGAATGCACAAATCTAACAGCATTTCTAATCCTAGTAATTGAATCAGATGTCTCTTTTAATCCATCACTAACAATAAGATTTAAAATATAAGCACAACATCTAACATGCAAATATTCACCTTTCAAAGGATGAGCATTCCAATCCTCCATTCTAACTTTCAAGTAAGAAAGAGCAACATCATCGGAACTTGCATTATCAATTGTAACAGTGAAAACTCTAGAGATTCCCCAACTTAAAAGACACTTCTCGATTTTCCTACCAATGGTTTCACCTTTATGATTCTTGATTTGTCAAAAATCCAATATCCTTTTATTTAATTTCCATTCACTATCAATGAAATGTGCAGTGAGACATAGATAGTTCAAATTATGTACAGAACTCCAACAATTAGTAGTTAGACAAACATTTTGATTTTAAGCACTGAGTATGTTTTTTAGCTTATCCTTTTCATTAGAATAAAGATTCTAACAATCCCTAGCCATAGTGATCCTTCTAGGAATTGAGAACTTGGGTTGCAAAATACTAATTAAAAAATGAAATCCTTCCCCTCCACAAACTTGAATGGCAAGTCATCTACAATAATCATCCTAACAAGAGCTTGTCTACATGCTTCAATGTCAAATGCAATAGCAGTAAATGTATGACCAATCCCTTCCCCGTTTTCCTTTTTCAATTGCTGGAAACTAAGAATTGTTTGACTTGGATCAGTAGCTTTTGGAAATTTTTTGCACTTGTTCAACAAGTGATTCTTCAAATTACTGGTTCCATTTTTATGTGTATCACATGCATAAAGCTATGCATATGTAAGTTTTTTTTTAAAAATAAAGTAAAGGCTAAACTGCATCCCCTATTTTTATTAATCTGCAATTTTGATCCCCTCGTTTTTAATTCAAACATTCGATCCTCTGGTTTCAAAATTTCACAATCTTGATACATCCATTAACTCTATTAGATTGACTGTTAAACATAACACTATGACTTCTTAATTATTGACGTGACAAGCTTAGTATAAAAGTAATTATTATTAGTATATTTGCTAAGTTAAGTAATTAAAATAAATATTGCAATTAAATCCTTTTTTCTTCTAATTGACATTAACAATTTGCTATATTTTTCACTCTTTCCAATTTTAAACAACTGGACCTGGAGATGCTCGCCGAGGTGCTTTTGATGTGCAAAATAGATGGGTAAAGGCTTTTTCTAAAATAATTTCTTACAGTGCAGCTAGCAAGAGTTGCAGTTAAGTTGAATCAATTGTAAATTCCTCTTTATCCTTTGGCACTGTGGATAACTCAAGCAATCGAAATAATGCATCCGATGCATTTTGAGTTAGTTTATCTTTTTTTTTTGCTCAGCTAAGATATGATGTTATATATATGTGTAAAAAGAAGCTAGTCACACGTACCAGTAGTACTGAGATTACATCACATAAAAGATCAAATCCCACCTCTATCATGATAGTCTTGTAGCAAAGCAATGACTATAGCCAAAATAACTATCCCAAAGGTAACAAAGCTATCATCCCAATCAAAAAATGAATTATGACCCAAAAAACTACCCCTGTACCAAACTACCATTCATACTAAGAGAGGGATGACAAAGTAGAAACGACATTCCCTGTACCCATTACAAGACTATACACAAAATCAATATACAAAAATCATGCCCTCTTCTTGCAATACCAACATTTAAGTACCCAAGATACACGCTCCAGGATTGAGACCATTGTGTAAGGAAATAACAAAATAGTTCTTTAGATGATTTCATCCAACACCAAACATAAAACAAAACTTCTTGCACCAAATTCTGTAATTGTAATTCTTTGTTATTGAAAATGATTTCAAGTTCGTTTATCTAGTGCTGCAAGTTCCTCCAGCCAGGGTTCTTACCATCAAGATTTTGATTCGCTAGGTGATGTTTTTATTTGGGGAGAAGGTATTGGCCATGGAATTCTTGGTGGTGGTGTACATAGAGTTGGAGCCTTAGAACTTAGAAGAAGAAAGGTGAGCAAGGGTTGGGATGATAAAGATAGAAGAAGATGGTTTAATTGTAATATTTGTTTTAATTACTTACTAGAGGGACCAAATGTTTGAATTAGAAATGAGAAGGACCAAAATCGTGGATCGAAGAAAACAATGAGACCAAATGTGCACTTTAACCTAAAATAAACTAGGTATATACAGTGTTTAAAAAATCGGACCGACCTGGCCGATCGGACCGGGACCTAGTGGTCAGACCAAGTCGGTTCCAACATTGGACCATTCATGCATTTGGACCACTTTAACTCAAATTGACATGGCCAGGTATTGACCGGGTCAATTAGTTTTAGGAAAATGCAACTCCCGAAACGACATCATTTTGGAAATGCACAAAAATAGAAACAACTTAGTTCTTCTTTGTGCTCTCCTCTCTGCTTCGAACCCTAAATCCCTAGTTTTCCAATACTCGTTGCTACACTACTTGCCGCCACGCTGCCAGCTGCATCCCTTGCCACGCTCAACCGTGATGCTTAGCCCCCGCCATGTCATGTAAGCTGCTACGGTCTCCTAGAGGCTCGCGCGTCCTTTGCTTGTGCGCCTTTGGCCCTCTGCCCATCTTGTTGTTCTTTGCTTCTGTTCTTGTTCTTTGCTCAATTTTTGTTAAATTTGTCTTTATATTAGGTGTTCTTCTATTTTATATGAGCAGTTGTTGTTATTTTGTTTGTGATTGTTAAAGAAATGGCATCTAATGAAATACCAACATCTCAAGAAGCCTCCATTTAAAATTCAAGGTCTAAAAACTAATATAATTTGTTCAAGAAGATAAGAAGAGTGTTATGATGTGTATCTATGAATGTATCTGTATATGTAAGTTTTTTTTTTTAACAAATTACAACAATACTCCTTTAAGTTTAATGTAATTATACAAGCATCCCTAGTTTTAAAACCATTACTTTCACATCCCTCAAGGGAGTGTTAATTGATGTTTTGAGGGGTGTAAGTGTAAATTAATAAAACCTCATTAGCGCCATAATATTTTTTTTTTTGACAACCATGAATATGTAAGTTAAAAGACCCTTTTTGACAACCATCAATAATAATTTTTTTTTTTTTACAACCATAAATAATTTTCCTTATCTGAAAAATAATCTTGGAAGCATTTTTTTTTTTATATATATAATTCTCACTCCATTTGTGCGTACAGCCTCATTGAGGCCAAATTTCAGAAATTGATCAATGAAAATAAAATGTTAAACTCACCTATGGAACCTAATAACTTAAATCAATTCAAAAAATAAATAACAAAGATAATTTGTGTTAAGAGAAATTATAGGGATATTTCTTGATGATAGATTAATTATAAGGATACAGTTTTAGTTTTATTATAGCTTTATTATAGGAGATTTACATATCCAAATTAACTAGTGTTGAGTTGTATATATATATATATATCCCCATATTGTATTCTTGAAAGATACTGCTAATAATTTGTTTTATTTTTTTTCAAGAAACAAACAAATGTGCTTGAGCTTACTAGACGAGGTTCAGAGAAAAATCTCTCAACACATCTGAAGAGCAAAAGCATTTGTTTTACGAGCGATTTAACACCTTTCACGACATTTAACAGTGGCAAGAAGGCTGCCTGAATAACCACTCAATAATTATCAGTACATCTTTATCAAACTGTTCAACTTAATTTTACAATCTTAAAATAAAAAAAAAATAAAGAAACTCAAAAACATATATTTTAGAAGAAAAAAAATCATATATATATAGAGAGAGAAGAGGGATCAAAATGACAGTAACTTACCCAAATTTTACACCATTCAATAATTTTTAAGTTAATAATTTTATCTCAAAATCATTAATTAGATTGAAAATTTATTTATCTAGACTATATCTATCAAGTTTTTATCCGAACATCAATAATAAAGCAAACGTTTGTTGTATTCATTGAACAAACAAACTAGACAAAAAAAAAAAAGATTGATTTGATGGTTGAAAGAAAAAAAAAATAGAATGAACTGATTTGTTCAACTCTTTATCACTAAAAAAAAAAAAACATATTGATAACTAATAAAAACAAAACAAACAAACTCCAAAGGAAAAATTGGTGAAAAGGTTGAAAGAGTTATTAGGTATAGGGTGCTGCATTCATTCATTCATCTCTAAAGAAACATGAGACAGACACAAATGTAGAAAGCGATACTATCGAAGCTGCGGAATGCAACAAACAAACCCTAAAGACCAGATTGTGTTGTTGGGGGGGTTTGAGAGGTTATTATTTATAAGAGGGAAAGTGAACGCAACAAGATTGGGTTAGTATCGTTGGAAGATATTGGGCTTGCAAGCCCTCATGGCCTTTGCTTCGTGCATTCACACTTTGCTACATTCACCCCATTATTTTCTAAATTCCAAATTTTACCTTACTCTTTCAGAGAACCTGTTTTTGTCCACATTTAGTGAAGTTCTCTGTCAACTATATTTTTTTCATCCACACAACTCAAACCCAAAATATTACTTAAGAAGACTGAGTATATTATCACTTAGACCAACCTTTATAAATTGTAACTATTCAACGAAAGAGTTCTTATTGCACAAATTCACATTTTTTAAAAGAGATATAACGTTATATTTTATAACATTAAACAAGTATACACTTGTTGTCTCAATTTATCAAAAAAAAAAGATGCACCCTTCCTCCCTCTACAAGTTAAATATTTCAAATGAAACTACTTTCTATACCCAATCCAAATTCTCATTCAAAGTGGATATGTAAGATGATTCGACCCGTTTAAATTTTGATCCATGAAATCAACATTTTATATTGATCAAACATGATCAATCCGTTAGATAAATAATTTTATTTTTAGAATTGTATTCAATTCACTAAGTTTACATACTATATATATCCAAATTCTCATGAAAGGTGGGTATGTGAGATGGTCTGACCTGTTTAAGGTTTGATCCACGAAATCAACATTTTATATCAATCGAATAAGATCAATCCTTTAAATAAACAATCTTATTTCAATATATATATATATATATATATATATTGAAATTATATATATATATATTGAAATAAAAAAAAATGTTTTTTTTTCTTTCTTTCACTTTTTATCTATAAAAATGTGAGAAAAGGAAACTAATAAGAAGAAGAAGAAGCATTATGCTTGGTATAAATTGCAATGAAGTGTGGTTTAGGAAAAAAGTTAATTTTTGGTTAAATTGCACTTTTGTTTCTTTTATATTTTAGTTTTTGTCTATTTGATTCTTTTTGTTTTAAAAGTTTCTATTTGATTTTTTATATTTTTAAAATGAGTCAAAATTATCCTTTTAAAACAAATAGCATTTTCGATTTTGTAACACAATTTGAATAATTTTTTTACTAATTGAATACGTGAAAATTATTTTAGTCAAAATGTAAAATCCAACTGATGTCTGAATTAAAATTGGTTAAACATAATGAAAATTGTATAAAAAAAAAGTATTATGAACAATGGGAGAGAAAATTAATATTAAAATTTCCATTATTTCAACTGTTCATTAAATATATTTTTTATACAATTTTTCATTATGTTTATTATCTTTTTTTATTAATCTAATAGAATTTTTTTTACATTTTAAGTTAATAAAAAAATATGATTCAAAATCACGTCACAAAGTCAAAAAAATATTTGTTTTAGAATAATTATTTTTACTCGTTTTAATGTATAACATGTGTATACTCATTCAGGGACGGATCCAGAAACTTAAGTAGGGAGGGGCTAAAATTTTTGTTACAAAAATTGAAGATAAATTTTTAAAAAAATAAAAATTTAATGTAAAATTTATATAAAAAAAAAGATAAAAAATAGGTATTAAATTTATCAATTTTTAAAAAATTGAGAGTAAAATCTACAATAATGTAATATAAGAGTAAACTAATAGAGTAAAATTTATAAGATTTTAAAAAATTATAGATAAAAAGTGTTAAATTAATTTATTAAAAATAAAACTTATAAAAAATAAATAAAAAAATATAATGAAATTAAATATTTAGTAGATATAAAATTAAGATATGATTTATTAATAAAAAAATTTAAATAAATATTAACTTAAAAATTTATTTTTTAATAATTTTTTTATTAATATTTTTTTTTATATATATATTAACAAAGGGAAGGGGAGGAGGGGGAAGGGTGAAACCTACTTGCCCCCCTTAAATCCGTCCTCATTTAAGTAACAAAGTATAATTAACAAATTCATCAAAAAAATTACCTATTCATCAAAAAAAAAAGTATAATTAACAAAAAAGAAAAAGAAAAAGATAAACATCAAAACATCAAATGAAAAAATATAATCTTTACCCTTTTTAGTACATTTTAATGTATCAAGTCACTAATTAATTTGTTAATATTCTTCAAAATATATAAATTGCCTAAAATTTATCTTCAATGATGTAATTATATAAAATCAGTGCATTAATTACATACGTTTCCTAAAAACATATTACCAAATTAAATTAATTTATTATTTGTGCTTAATGCTAATAATTTCTATTTATTTTGAAATTTAGGTGATGTTTGGTTTCAATAGATATTTTTTTAGGGTAACTCTCCAAAGCCTTTACATTTTGTAAGGTTTTGAAACCCTTGTATGTATGAACCAATAAATTGAAGACATCTTAAAAATAATTATACATCGTGTTAAATTAACAATTTTTTTTTAATTTAGTCCCTCATATATATATATATATATATATATATTACCTATAACTATATTTATTATGCTTATTCTTTTAGATTTAATTTTTTATTTTTTATAATTATAATTCTCTTATTTCCTTTAGAATTTTGATATTTTTTATTTTTTATTTTATTTTTTTTACGTCTCCTTCTCTCTCTTTTTTAACATTTTTTATATATAAAAAATATCTTTTACTATTTTATGTTTTACGTTCTTTTTAATGCTTATGTTTTTTTTTCTTTCTTTTTATGTTTTAATTTATTATTTTCCTTTATGTTTTTTATTTATATGGATTTTCCTTTTTATGATTTTCCTTTATTTTCCTTTATGTTTCTTTCTTGATTTCATTTAATAGTTTTTCTTTCTTCGTATTTAAACTTACATGACTATTCTTCCGGAAAAAAAAAACTTACATGACTATTAATAACCATATAACGATTTTTTTAACTTAATATTATTTTTATTTATTTATATTAATGACACATAAATTTATTCATTTATAATAATATTATAAATATAAATATATCTAGGAAATAATTACAAGGATCCTATGATCTTTTGAAGTGTAGCGCTAGGTTGGACCAATTGAGTCCATTTTAAACTTAAGAACTCTGACTGCATGCGAGACATTTTCAGTTAGTGAGAGCCTTACCATTGTACCATGGTGAAAGGTGTACTTCCTTCAATTATCCTTAAATTCTCAAAATGTGTAAGACCATTGAGTTCTAAGAGTTCGAGTGGCAATTGACTAGTAAATGATGTATTTCAAAGACTAACTTTAGAAATGTTTAGGATGCGAGTGAGATTCGATAGACAACCACTACGTCGTGATTGATATGTATGTATTTGTGTGTGACTTTGAATAGTCTTGTTGTGTGCGCTTTAACAGATCAAGAAGGATTCACCCTTACATTTAACTGTAGGTTCGAATGGCAGCTCTTGTGGGAATAGTGAAGATCTCATCGTCCTCATCTCCGACACCAAGATCATCATCATCATCACCTTATGTCGCTGCTTACTGTTGGGTATAGTTATATGTATAAGTTGGGTTATAGAGGTAATTACTTTGAATCTAAGTTTTCTTTCATGTACTTGGGTGGGTAGGCCTAGATTCATACATATATTTTGTATGTATTCAGTCGTCGTTCTTCTATTGCATGCATTCCTTTACTTTAAGGCTACTCATGTTACTTTCTTCTAGTATATTTGAAACTTGTTATGTATGTAAATAGCCATGAAGTTTCTGTCAATTATGTCTATTTTATTTTATCCTTTGAAGTGTATGTTTATTATTCATTCAAGATTATGATTCATATTTTAAACTGGATGTAACGCTTTTTCGTAATATTTTATCCCTTCTTTTAGAAATAAATGAAAGTAATTAAAAGTTATAAAAATTTTCACAAATTCCTATCATTTTATAAATTTATTAAGTTATCACTAAGAGTTTTATGCAAAGAAAATAATTAACTTGTTTCATAATTATAATCAACGATTTAATATCGATATTAGAATTTAGGGTGTTACATGTTTCATCAGGCTTGGATTAAAATCTTTAGACCATGCAAATACACGAAGCACACCTAGCCCTAGGTTCCATGATCCAATTGCTAATATGTGATGCAAATCATTAAGATTAGAGAAGGAGAATTCGAAAAAAACCTTTACCAATAGTCACCATGTGCCAATCACCAAAGAGCACCCATTGCTTTGCAATTTGGTCCTTCAATTCATGAACCCTTGGGGGTTTGCTACCTTTGGACAGAAGTAGATGCCCATGAAGGTGAGATTTGCATGCGTCAAGGCCAACTTGATATTCTTCCTCAGGGATTTTAATGGCAATTACATCTCCCTTCAAGCACGATGTGGGTAATTGACTTAGGGGGGATGTTACATGTGTGCCTCAAGACAGCTGCAAAAGATTTACGTGGAGGAGGAGAAGATGCAGCAAGTTGATTAGGGTCAGGCTGAGATAGAGGAGGAGGATAGGGTGAATCTTGATAAATGAGCACCTTCAAAGGAGGACATATGGCCAAAAGGCCATGGGAGAAGCTGAGTGGGTGACCAGCTTTTCAATTAGTTTCAACATCATACATAGTAAGAATGGAAAATTCTTCAAAGCCTTTATATTTCGAAGGGTATTGGAATCCTGATACATGTGGACAAATAGTTAATAGGGATGTCAATTAATGAAAATACGTCATTTAGATTTTTTAAAATTTAATATTTTGTAAGTTAGTCCTTCTTGTAATTATTAATTTTACATTAATGAAAAAAAATCAAATAAACAAGAAAATCAAATCAAATATATAAACTAAAAACAGAAAGATGCAAAGATGCGATTTGATTGAATTTGATTTTCTCGTTAATTGAATTTGATTTTGATTTTCATTTGAGTTTCTCAATGTGAAATTTTTAAAAGTTTGGTGATCTCCATGGATAAAAGAAATGAGATTCATGAGATCTGCTTCCACCCATCCGTCAAAGACAGAGTTGTAATATGAGATTCAACCTTTTTTTTTTTTTTTTCTAATGATATTGTTAACAAAATCCTGATTAATATAATTATTCATATTAAATTATTCATTAATTTTAATTAAAAAAATCCAAATTACAAAATAATTAAAATAAATTGCCGCCAGTCATTCATTGGAACGATCTTCTCCATTGTTTCCACATCTATTATTGAGGACATGACCGTAGCGACGTGGGATGGAGACAACATGTCAAACATTATTCCAGATTTTTTTAACGATCTTCTTTACCGCTTAAGTATTCACATACCTCTTTAACGAAACCTATTACTAAGTTTCAACATGTTTAACCCCCTCCTTATCAACGACAGCCTCACA
The DNA here is from genome assembly GCA_014843725.1 of Amphicarpaea edgeworthii. Classification (NCBI taxonomy): domain Eukaryota; kingdom Viridiplantae; phylum Streptophyta; class Magnoliopsida; order Fabales; family Fabaceae; genus Amphicarpaea; species Amphicarpaea edgeworthii. The sequence continues at coordinate 14,545,584 of CM026324.1, forward strand.
CTATTGCTAAGAGTGAAAGTATTGTTGCGCGGGTGTGTTTGATTTTAAGAAATTGAAACAGTAGGAAATATTAATTTTGGAAAGGCACAAAGAAAGGAGGAATGGAACGGAGAAAAATATTTATGAAAAAGAAAGAGAAAAGATATAGAGAAAGAAGGAAGGGGATCAAAGAAAATATTTGTGAAAAAGAAAAAGATGAAAGAGGAATGAATGTTAAACCTAATAATTAATAAAAAATAAATTACTAAATTGCAATTTGAAAAAACATTCACAAAAATCTGATATGGCTTTCATTGGTCCAACTCAAATAGGTACCAAAACTCCATTAAATACAAAGCCACGGGGGGAGCTACTCAATAAGAATATGTTTTGCCAAGTACATAAGTCAGACATGGAAGATTAATAGAAGCATTAGCCTAAACAAGGTACAGACGAGCATAAGGTAAATAGTAATCAAACACATTAGCTCATGGATAAAGTCCAATCCAAACAAGTATAAATAGAGCCACGTATCACAATGGTTCCAGCAGGAGAGAGATATGAAAGAGTGAGATTGAAGCGAGCTCTCCTGGGTAGAACAAACACAGAGCCTAGGAGCCGGACCATCTGGCAGATAGGGTTCGGATACCCTTTGTGCAAGAAAAGTTACATAGAAAAAGCTTTCCATATGTGAATAATAAGCTACAAGATTGAGCTTTTTAAAAAAACTCATTTTTTCTAAGATTTACACTAAAAAGATAAGGTTCTTATATTTTAAGAGCTTTTATATATATAATGTTTAGCCTAACTTTTAAAAAAAAAAATTATAGTTAAACTGGGACAAACACTATTTAAAACACAAATAATCTAAGCTGACATTTAGTCTTAATTTTTTTAATTGGAATTGACAAAATTTAATGAAATTAATTTCCTTAATATGCAATCAATTTTTTATTCTTGTAAAAGAGAATAATCTATTGATCGAAGTTATAAATCAGTTTACAATTGACAATTAATGAAATCTATGTAAAGAATAGTATTAAGAGAATATTTTTTTAGATACAATAAGGTATCTTCTTCGATGAGATCATCTTCAATTTAATGAGTTTCTTAAATTTTAGTAACATTGTTTTATTTTTATTTTTATTTTTTTACTGTTGCTTATATAATTAACACATTCTGCTTAACAAAATTATATTATACATAGACTTGCACAATTAAATTAATCACTCAATTTAACCAACTTAACATTTGTAAGTTACATGAAAATAAGTAATTCATCGTATCAAAATGCTCCAAGTGAATAATATATACATTCATGTACAATTAATATACACCTCACAATATTCATCAAAAAATATACACCTCACAATAATCAACTACTACTTTAAGTTCATGTACTTTTTGGGGGAAAGGAGACCAGGACCTCTAGTACAGTTTTTTATTTTTTATTTTGAGAAAAAAAAGTGGTAGTATACATAATTTATACGAACATCATCTTTATTTTGGGAAAATTCTTATAAATAAAAGTAATCATTTAAACAAAATTCAATTTGTAAAAAGAAAAAAAATACAGTTCAATAAAATAATAATTTTTTCTTCTCTAAATATCTACTAATTTCGTTAATGATCAATTTATGTTTTTAATGAAATTTATCTTTTCAATCACGATTTTTTATCCATAAAATCTCAATCAAAAACTTTATTTAAAGATAGATTAGTTTAGTGAACCAGATTAAATAATGACGAGTTATTTTAGTTATTGATAATATTATTTATTAAAATTTTAAATAATTTTAAATAAAATATTTTAATATATATAATAATTTTTAAATTTATAGAATAACATGACAATTAAAACAAATTGTTTATAATAATATGTATTAAATATTTAAACACATTATAATTTATTGTTATTTTAATATAGAATTTATGAAATGTATTAAAAAAAATTCATTAATTAATTTGTTTCCAAATTATTTATTTTATTTTAATAAATAATTTAGAAATATCTTCTAATTTATTTGTTCAATATTCTTTGATTAATTTTTATTTTAAATTTTAATTAAAGAATATTTTTTTTCCAGAATTTCAATTATTTAATTTCTTTTATATTATTTAAAAAAATAATAAAATTAAATTATTTTTTTTTATGTGTCTCATGAATATCTCTTACCATATTGTAATAATAATAGTTAAAGAATTATAATAATAATAATAACTTAATAGTGTCTTGAAATAATAACCGGAACATTACTTGCACAATTGGATCAACTACTCATTGATAACTTATTGTTAATGTAATGTCTCTTAACTTGTAGCATATAAAAGGAGATTTTCCACAAAGTAATTTCTCACCACAAAATGACAAAATTGTGCATCATCGTATCAAGAAAAAACAAAACAATGATAATATATATTCCCCATCTCTCGGCACTGTTCTCAACACCAAAAAAACCTCAAGTAACAAACAATTTACATCCAATTCCAAACCAAACAACCAAGTATGATGAATGAAACTAACGCCTAACAAACTAATTGCCACGTCATCGAAATACTATCCAATTTGAAACAAATTTTGGACGCAACTGAACATCTCGCTTCTCACGCATCCCTATCCCTATCCATCAACTTATCCTCTTCATTTTCTCCAGGACTAAAATTAGGTTAGGACTCTCTCTCATATACAGCATAAATTAAATTCTATATTTCTTTTTATTTAGGAATTGATACTTAGTATATTTTTTTTTAGAGCGTAACACTCCCTCATCTCTAGTGTAATTACACAAATATTTTATATTGTTTTAATCATTACTTTTATTTTTAAGAAAAATGATAGTGTAATGTTTTGAAATATAAGAGAATGTCAGTGTAATGATTTTAAAATTAAAAGAGTGTTAATGTAAAAAAAAAATGAAATTATATGTAATTCAATAAAATTTTAGAGAATGCAATTGTACTTTTCTTTTTTTATAATCATAATCTGGGTATGAATTAATTTGATGGAGAATAAATATTAATCTACTTAGGAGATCATAAACGTAGAGTGATAATAAAGTTTTTTTTTTTTTTTAAGAGACTATCAATATCTTTTAAATTAGGTAGTAGAATCTAAACATTTAATATTTGATGTATTTAATATAATTAATACTCAGGTTTTAAATTCAAAATCACACACTATTAATTTAGAATAATTAATGCCAGATAAATGTTTGTATATAAAGTTATTGTTTTGTATAAATAAATACCAACATAAAAAATGGTATATATTAAATTAATTACTATGATTTTTTTTATATGAAAGATTAAAGTGAGAATGATAAGGATATGACTGGATAGCCTTATCCAAAATGACTTTTATAAAAAAAAAAGAAAATATTTCAAAAATTAAAATTAGTTTATATATTAATTAACTTGTAATTTTTTTTTTTCATATAATTTATCTAGATAAAAAAATTTCTATAAATTAATTAATACAAATATTAATTTTAATTTTATTTAAAACTCATTTTTTTCTTCTCTAGAACTATATCCCAGAAAATCTAAATAAAATAAATAATATGCGGATAAAAAAATATTATTTATTTTAAGTGTGGAGATAAAAATATACAGTTTTTTTTTCCCTTAAAAAGGATAAAAACAAAGTGCATTTCGGCTGATGTATAGGAGTTATCAAATTAACGGTGGATTCTACCGTACAGTTGAAAGTCAAGTTGTGCACCGGGGAAATGGAATATCAACCCTTAGATTTGTTACTAAAATATTTCGGTGGATGAGATTAAACTTAAATAATTTTTTAATAAGTAAAAAAAAGAAGCAAGAAGACAATTGTACCCTTGTTTTTCTTCGCCCCACATCACCTTTCCTTCGTCACGCTCCTCGCCGTCGATAGCGATGCCACCTCTCCTCCGCCGTCCTCCGCCGCCGTTCTCCCCCCCTCCGGCAAGCTCGCTACCACGCTCCCTCACCTGCGTCGTCGACGGATCTCGATGCGGCAACGTCAACGGGAGACCGAGCAAGTTGAAAACGTCGACGATTGGGGTATGTCTGGTTTAAAATTAAAAATGCGGTAAACGCGTTCCATCGTAAATTCACGCAAAAGTTAATTCTTAGGCAAAAATGCTCAAAAGTCAACGTGCACGAAATTTTAGTTAAATAATAGGGTAGCTTTTTTTTAAGGGTAGAATTGTCTTCTTACTCGATAAATCTCCTTGTTACTGTTACCATCACATTCTTCAGCTATGGACAATAGTAGATAAATACATAAAATATTTATCACTTCTGAATTCTTATCCGAAACAAACAACATTTTTATAACTGTTATTGTTATAATAATAAATACCATCATTCTTGTTGTGTTGGAGACTTTGACAGAAGAACTTGATTCACTGCAAAATGAGGATCGAGCAAGAGAGTGATGGAGTCTCCGCTTCCACAAAGCACCTCGTCTTTGCGTATTACGTCACTGGTCATGGTTTTGGCCATGCCACTCGAGTCACTGAGGTCTCTCTCTCTCTCACACACACACACACAAGTCACATCCATTTTGGCCATATGGGGTGCTTGATCATGCATTCTATTCAAAATTTGATTCTTGTTTCTGTGTTTTTTCAGCTTTGATCAACTGATAAAATAAAGTTCGATTTTTTCTAAGTGTTTCTGTGTTGTGGGGATCGATTTTTTTTTTTTGTTGTTGTTGATGTTGGTTTTGTTATGAATTATGAGGTTTGAATTCTGATTTTGGAATGAATACATAGGTTGTGCGGCATTTGATTCTTGCGGGGCATGATGTTCATGTGGTCACTGGTGCTCCTGATTTCGTTTTCACCTCTGAAATACAGTCTCCTCGCCTATTCATTCGCAAAGTGAGCTTTTTTATTTATTGATTTTTTTTTATTTGATGGATTGTAGCTTATCGATGTAGCTTGTGAAAAGCCTCATGAATTTAGTGAGAAGGGGTGCCTTTAGTTCTTTACAATAAAGAAAATAATGTTGGAACTAGTCCGGATGATTGAAGTTTTTTTTTTTTTTTATCGCCAAATGTTAGTTTTGTTAATTCTGGTGATTAAGGTCTGTTACATGTTCAGTGGATTTGCTTTTAACCACGTCATAATCTCAATCACAATTGGGATTGTGATGATATGTTAGTGAGAATTTGTACTCTTGGTACTTCACTCCAGTGTTTATATGAATACAATGCAATGCTTTAAAGTGATAGCTTTTAAAGCTCATGTTTGTTTATCCATTTGTGTAAAATAGGTGCTTTTGGACTGTGGAGCTGTTCAGCAGGATGCTTTGACTGTTGATCGTCTTGCATCTTTGGCGAAGGTATGCAATGCCATTGCCTTTTGGATTATTTATAGTTGCAGTGCTTTGAAGTATATGCTTCAATGTTGTTTCTTTTTGCTGCTTATCCCTTGCTTTGTTTGTGGTTATGCTAGTATTCTGAAACGGCAGTGAAGCCCCGTGCTAACATCTTGGCTCAAGAAACTGAGTGGCTGAACTCTGTCAAAGCTGATTTAGTGGTACATGAAATCAAGTTCATAATATTTTCAGATTCAACTTATTTTTTCTTTTTCCAAAAGCTTGTCCAAAATCTTAAAATACCTTTAGTAGTGTTTTTTCAAAGAAAATGTTTTTTCTTTCACAAAATAATAACTAAAAAACCTATATATATTATACTTGGTGGATTCTTGCAATGCTAATATGAGAAAACAGGTTTCTGATGTTGTCCCAGTTGCATGTCGAGCAGCAGCAGATGCTGGCATCCGCTCTGTTTGTGTGACCAATTTTAGGTAACTTATGTAGATTGCTATTTTCTCTTCTTAATGCTATTTCTGTTACTTACAGTAATTGGTCAATGAGGAAAATGTCATGAATGATGCTGTGTACTATGCATGGTCGTGGATGAAAGGTCTAACTAAAAACTTTGATTTTTCTTTTCAACAATGGTCTATTAACACTTCATAGTGTATATGTAAAGGGGAGGGCTGGATCAGTTAACTGGTAACTGATTGGTAGCAGTACAGTTTTTGGTATAGGGGTGGCGTGTCAAATTTTGGTGTTGGGGATGGGACAGTGATATTGCTACATATTTTGTGGTGTTATACAATTTCTGTTTTTTGTGGGTAGGGGCTAGTATCTTCTAGTATTCAGGGACATCTGTATATTTTAAGATCCTAGTGCTGTTTAAAGGTGTCTTTCCTGCTTGTAAGTGCCCGGCACATCTTGTGTTTCTTCAATTATATATATATAATCTTTGTTTTGCTGATAAATAAAAACAGTAATTGATCAAGGATAGGAAGCATATACACTGTTTGCCAATGATGCCATTGTGATAATTTGGCACACAATTAGTTTAATGAATTTGATGTATCCTTTCATCTCAGTTTAAGGTCTTTTCATCATTTTATTCTTACAAATGCATGCCAGGTATCAATTTTAAGTTCCTTTTGGGGATATAAATATACTTTCTAGTTCATTGCCTAAACTAGTCTGTACTGTATTAATTGAAACTTTAATTGTAAAATGGATGTCCAAGAGTGTTTGTTTTGTTCAGAACCCATAATTACCCTTGTTCCATATCTCTGTGATTTCAGTTGGGACTTCATCTATGCAGAGTATGTCATGGCTGCTGGACTTCATCATCGTTCAATAGTTTGGCAGGTGACAACAATCTTCTTTATATAGGAAGTTATCTTGTCCCATATGTTTGTTCCTTGAGAGAAATGTGAGAAGTTGCTGATTGTCTACTTTGTTCAAGATTTCAGAAATTTTATGCTCAACATTTGATCACTTGTATAAAACTTGTGACATATATCTATATTTTACTTAATACTTTTTAATATTTCTCAGCTATCAAGGTTGAAGAAGAGCATGAAAGAATTCACAAATAAATTGATGCTTCCTTTCTGGATTTCCTCCACATTTCTTAAATGTATTAGTAATTAAAAAATATCTCTCACAATTTAATGTTTAAAATTGTTTTCTACTTGCCTTGATCAGAATTTGAAATTTTCAAACAACCCTGAAATTAATCAGAATATTTGGATGTCATCTATACTCTTAGTTTATAAAGCTAATGTGATAATTGTTAAGAACTTAAGATGCCCCACTTTGGCTAGGAATAGGGCTAGTCTGCTCCTAAAAATAATTATGAAGGATAACAATAGGCTGAATGGAAGTAAAACTTTTAAACTGGAATTTATGCTTCTAGTTTTGTCTTTTCCCACTTGCTATGCTTTGTGCTTGAAAATGATAAATAAGTGTTGTTGCATACACACTGATGCAGATAGCTGAGGACTATTCTCATTGCGAGTTCCTTATCCGCCTCCCAGGATATTGCCCAAGTAAGTAAATTTTAAGTCATTTCATGATAATATCCTAAAATTATTTGAATGCCCACCTAAATCTGGTGATGGGAATAGTTAACTAGAATTCGGCAACTCTAATATTTGCAGTGCCTGCTTTTCGTGATGTTATTGACGTCCCTCTGGTAGTGAGGAGGTTGCACAAATCTGCAAAAGAGGTACTACCTTACAAACCTCTGTGGATCTCTTTGATAGCATCATTTATCTCCTAATCCGGGCTTGTGATTTTCCTTGTTGAAGGTTAAGAAGGAACTTGGGGTAACTGATGATGTGAAGCTAGTTATTCTCAACTTTGGTGGGCAGGTGATTACCTAGATCTCCTCTTTTACTCTTTTAAAGACCAAACCTTGATATTCAATTTTTGGATGGGTGGGGGGGATGGATTGTAACAAATGCTTGCACTCTTTTTATTTTGATTGAGTGAGGTGCGTCTATTATCTCCAGTATCAAAGGCAAAACTGTGTGCTGTGCTCATTTCCATTGTTATACTCCCAGTTTTTCCACAATTATCTTCTCTTACCATCACCATTTTGCCATAATATATTTCAATTAAATCATGATTATAAATCTGCAGCTATATTTATGTTCAATTCTGGCTGGCTACTGTTGACATTATGATTTTATTTTAAGTGTTTAAGACTCCATCTGGTTGATCCTTTTGCACCCTACATCAGTTAAGCAGCCCACGTTGCACATGATAAAATCCATGCGTACTCACTTTGTCTGTTATGTGAAATACTATGAATGATTTTACATCTCTAACATACCTCCTCATACATAAGAGCCCTTTGGGATTAAAGGGTGGACAATGCACATGCCCATTTTACTGTGTTGAAATTCAACTTCATTTAAAGGAAACTCCTGACTACGTGGTCATGAAGGCTTTGCTACCTTGTTGAGAACTAACTCTACTAAAAACTTGTTAGAATTAACTGATTTAAAGCACACATATATTGATTAGTTTTTTTTATCCCTCTATCACTTATGTATGTTATAACCTATAATACATGTGCTGATTATTTCCTCTTGTAGTTACTAATGTACTTGGTATAACTATGTGGTAGTCTGATAGGGTCCAAGGGAATGAGTTGATTAATTCTGGGGGTAATTGATGGGCCAATGATTAACAGGCCCAAAATATGGAGGGTCTATGATAGATCCCAACTCATAGGTCAACAGATTTAGTTTAGGATTCTGTTATCACATTTTGTCATCAGGATTTATCTTTAGTTTAGGATTATGTTATTTGAATTCTGTTATCATACTTTATCTTTAGGATTTTATCTTTTTTTTGGGGAGTTGGTTGAGGGAGAGACATTTTTGGTGAATTTCTCTTGAATTGCACTGCAGAGCTGGTGCTCTGGGAGAGGGAGGCAGTAGATCAATCTGCCAATCTCTTTTCCTATTTGAATACATTCTCAGTATTAATACATTCACAATTTCCTTTCCATTCTCTGTTAACTGCTGTTACTGCCTTTTCATTTCTGGTTTTACTGTTTTGGAATCCTAACATAGTCCTTCATATTCTGTAAAATCAGCAGTGCATATATTCATGTATTGTTCTAATTATCATTTCTGGTAGTTACACAAATTCATAATAAAGTCTACAGTTCCTACAAATATATTTTACAGGATTTGTTATTGTCAATACTATTTTGTTATTTTTCTTTGATCATCTATTGACCATATACTTGTAAATTTTACACTTTTCTGTATTTTGAGCCATGGAACTCTACTAATGACTCTAAACAGAGTCACTCTCATCATCTGACTTTTGCCTGCATCTATTATATTTTGTCTACAGCCATCAGAATTGAAGCTAAAGGAGGAATTCTTACCGCCTGGCTGGTTATGCTTGGTACTTCTTCAACCACTCTGCTATGTATCATTGTCTCATTTAAAATGTTTGTTTATTGTACTTGTGCATTATTTGGTGATGTCTTACTTTTATGATCCAGGTTTGTGGTGCTTCAGAGACTGCAGACCTTCCGCCTAACTTTGCAAAGCTTGCAAAAGATGCATATACGCCGGACATTATTGCAGCATCTGACTGTATGCTTGGTAAGCATGAAGCTTGAATAGCTCCAACTTGCAAAGCTGGATTAAATGAAATAGTTATACCGATTGCTGTTGTTATTTTAGGAAAAATTGGATATGGCACTGTTAGCGAGGCCTTGGCATACAAGTGTCCTTTTGTCTTTGTACGTAGAGATTATTTCAATGAAGAACCTTTTTTGAGAAATATGCTTGAGGTATTTTATTGACTTTCTCTATGTCAGTTTTTTGTCTTAAATGTTTTTTGTATTTAGTGCCTTTCAAGTAATTATCTTATTTTTTTAGCATTATCAAGGTGGTGTTGAAATGATTAGGAGGGATTTACTGACTGGTCACTGGAGACCTTATCTTGAACGTGCAATAAGTTTGAAACCCTGCTATGAAGCAGGCATTAATGGTGGTGAGGTACCCTCTTTTTCTTTTATTAATTGACTCTTCAAAAACTATTACTTTATGCAACAGGATTTGTTTCTGTAACTTCATAATTTTTTATTTGTTGTTTTTTCTTTATCTCTTAAGAATTGGTGTGGAATAAAGAAATGGCCGGTCAATGATAGAAGTAGGGGATGGACTCATGTTAAAGAAATACAGTGTATAAAAATCAAGATATTATCACTTTAGGGATGATAGAAATTTTTAACCTTCCATATTCGTTAATGAATTGAAACTGCTTTAAAACAGAAAACACAATTTATGAGGTGACATTAAGTCATTAACGTTGTTTGCAATGGAGATACAGTGCTGAAATGAGCTGAACCATGCATATTTGATGCCAAAGGACCCAGTTGTAGTGTAAGCCAATAATTTGGTCCTCCTTTGGGATTATCACAAGCAATGTACCTTTAAATTTTAATTAAATAAGTAGTTATTAAATACATGTTTTCCTGTCTAAATATCTGTGGCTCATAAAAGCCTTTGTTCTTTTGTCAGTATTGCTTGAGGTATTAATTGCATTCTTCTTAGTATTTTATGTATTTGATGAATTAATGAATTGTTGAGTCTATGTAAATGTGGTAAAATGTGACCTTAAATTGACTAACTGGGAAAGATCTTGATATTTGATGGCCAGTTCTTCTGCCCATATATATGTATATTTTTTAATTTTTATTTATTTATGTCACTTTGTAGCTTTTAAACTGTTCTAGCCCATAGATATATTATTATTCAGAATTTTGAGGAGTGCACCTGTCATTCCCATTCTTTTGGGTTCTATATTTGGATTTGTCAGTGATACTAGTTAATGCCAATTAGGTTTGTAATCCCCCACTACAATTTTGAATAGAAAATCTCGAAAGCTATCAGTATTTTGAATTTATCTGATAAGTCTTATATAACAATAGCAGTATAACACTGATAATATTTAACCAAGCATTGTCATTGCCAGTAATTTTATTGTTTGGGATGGATGTTCCAACCTCATCACTTTTTAATTTAACTGAAACATTAAAATGTTTATGTTTTTATTGGATGGTAATCATCTACCAATCAGAGATTTGAATATTTAAATTCTTCTAGGGTTGTTCCTTTCCCCACCTTGATCATGTAGTTCTATGTCATCATTGAAGTTTTCAATTATTCCAAAAGAATTGATAGTTTTTTTCATATGACATTTGAAAATGTAGGTGGCAGCCCACATCCTGCAGGAGACGGCTTTTGGAAAAAGTTATGCATCAGATAAGGTAAATGACTTCTGAATGCTGTTAGTTCAAGTGTTGGTTTTTGTTAACTTTTTCGAGCTTCTTGTTACTTCGGTTTCACGAAGATACAGTGAAAGTGTTAGGATGTAAGTGAGGAAAGTTAGTTAAGATAGTTAAAGTATTAATGAGTTAGTTGGCTAGTTAGAGGGGTTTATTAGATATAAATAGAGGAAGAAGGATAGGAGAGATTCATGGATTGTCATTTGTAAATTGAGCATTAGCTCTTTGTGAAAGGAGAAATCTTGTGAAGGGGAAACCCTTGGGGGAGAGTTAATCTCCTATTTTCTGTTCTTTTCTCACTATTCAGTAAAGTTCTTTCTTTTCTTCATCCTTTCAATTCTTGGTTTCTAACAGAAAGTGATTAAATTTGGATTTATTTCAATTTTGACTTAATAATATCTAGCTTAGTGGCGCAAGAAGGTTGCGTGATGCCATAGTTCTTGGGTATCAACTCCAAAGGGCCCCTGGTCGAGATATTACAATCCCAGAATGGTATGCATCTGCTGGAGACCAACTTGGCCACTCAACAGCCAGTTCCCCTGTGCATGATGGAAGCTCTGTGTTTACCTCGTGAGTATCACTTCACTTTTCAGGGGTATAATTTTCTTGGTTGTTTCCTAATAACAGACAATATAACTGCCTCTTTTTTGTTTCCTTATATTCTTTCTTCAGGTACTTTGAAAACTTTGACATTCTTCATGGAGATATTCAAGGACTTCCAGATACCGTGGCATTCTTACAAAACCTATCTGAATTACAGGACAAGCACACAAGGCGGGAGCGTAAGGCTGCAGCTAATCTCTTCAACTGGGAGGTCTTAATCATTGTGTTAAAATCATTTCTTTATAAAGTCTTTTTTCTGGACGAAGAGCTCTCAATGGATAAAGCAATCCTTTTAAAGATATAAATACCAAAGAAACCACATTACTATGACACTACACTCCAGTTTCTATTAAATTCAAATACTTATTATATTTCTGCTTGTTCTTTCACTTTTGACAGGAAGAAATTTTTGTGACAAGAGCTCCTGGAAGGTTAGACGTTATGGGTGGTATTGCTGACTATTCTGGAAGTCTTGTCCTGCAGGTTGAATCTATCTCCCAATGGTTTTGGTGTTCATTGCATTTGATCCATATGATTTCAACTGTTAACTTCTTCATGTTCTTTGACATTTATGATTATACATTATTATAGACTGGATGCTCTAAAGTTTAGTTTTAGTGAATCCAACTAATACATGCAGTAGAAGGATATGATGTGTTTCTACTTCTTTAAAATAAATTAAAATGTGATCAGGTATTGTTAGTTTGATAAAGTACTTCAAGTCTTCAGGGTTTTATGTGTGTGCACGTGAGCACATGTGTGCATGTATGTTATTGTTACTTGTTAGAGGTATCTTATCCCATCAGACACAAAACTTAATGGGTAGTCTGTATATCTCAACTAGAATAATGACCTTGCTGAACTGACACTATTAAGCAACATTCCCAAGGGAACATATACATTGATTGATAATGGTCTAAAGTGAGCAGCATTCTTGTACATTCTTACTAAAATTGATGTTTTGTAGTTTTTCAGACTTGAAAGTGAACCCATGCTAATTTTTGAGATAGTAGTGGCAGTTGATAGTAATTATTATTTGTATATACCTCTACTGTCGTTTACTAAATGCACTTCTACTACTATTATCATATATGTAAGTTCCAACTATGTTAAAAGTCTAAGTTGTTAGATGAAGGCTTGTAAGTTTTATATCACTAAAAATAACAGAGATGTACAGTGCTAAGTGCTAACTGCTAAACATTATATGTTTCTATTCTATCGGTTTAGTCTTAAATTGTTACAGAGCTGACAAAGTTATTCATAAAGTTTTTAAACAACTACCCACTTTGGCCTTTTTCTTATCTTTCTTTTCACTCTTCTGTAGATGCCAATTAAAGAAGCCTGCCATGTTGCTTTGCAAAGAAACCATCCAAGTAAACATAGGCTGTGGAAACATGCTGAGGCTCGACAGAATGACAAAGGGGGAAATCCAACTGCTGTCTTGCAAATTGTGTGTTGGATGAAATTTCTATATACTATAAGTTAACACTGATAACTATTAATTGGAGTTTGTGTAACAATGAGGCAAGAAAAGTAAATAATGCTGATGATAAAATTACATACATTATCTGAATATCTTTGTGTCCTTGCAGTTTTAGTGATAATATTGACTTTGTTACTGTGTTTTCAACGAATCTGGTTCATGACAGGTATCATTTGGCTCAGAATTGAGCAATCGTAGCCCAACATTTGACATGGATTTGTCTGATTTTATGGATGAAGACAAGCCAATCTCATATGAGAAAGCAAATAAATACTTTGCTCAAGATCCTTCCCAAAGGTGGGTAGCAGTTGTGTGTGATTTTATATGATTAAGGCATGTATGGCATTCTATTATGCTAATATGATTAACTATCACAGGTGGGCAGCATATGTTGCAGGGGCAATTTTGGTCTTAATGACTGAATTGGGTGTTCAATTTGAAGATAGTATCAGTGTGCTGGTACCTCCTGTTCTCTTACCTATGTTGCTAATACTTTATTTTAGTAAACAAAACAGAATATTGTACTGAATGCTTAGAGAAATTTCCATTAGCGTTGATAACATAATTGCCAATGAATTTCACCTTCAACTCATTTCTTGATGGAAGTATCATGCCTCTTTTAGTGCCATGTTGAAACATTAGGTGTGGCCTATGATTGTGCTACTTACTCTATCTCGTTAGTTTTTTGTTCTAAGATGTAGACATTGTAAACAAATATATAGGTTTCATCTGCAGTCCCAGAAGGGAAAGGCGTATCATCTTCTGCATCTGTGGAGGTTGCTAGTATGTATGCTATTGCAGCTGCTCATGGTAATCATGCTTCGTCTTAATGTTAATTTTTCAACAATTATAATCTAAACTGTTCCATTGCTTTTGTACATTTTATTGTTTCTTATGGAGTAAAATTAATCTTCTGCTAGATCGAGTTGTTTCTCAGAGGAGATCTCTTTGAACAACTGTTCTTTCTATTATATCAAAAAGAAAACTTTATTTTTTCTGATCTTGATTCTGTTTTGATCTTTACTGAATACTTAAATAGGTTCAATTTTTGTCCATTGATTAAATTAATCTCTATCTTTGTAACTCAGGGTTTAATATCAGCCCAAGGGATCTGGCCATACTCTGCCAGAAGGTTGGATTTTATGCAGTACTCTGATCAATATTGATTTCGTATGATTGTAATATTTTATCTCTAGCATGCATTGTCCGCTTGATGTAATTTCAGTCATTCTCTTACAATTTTCATCAGGTGGAAAACCACATTGTAGGAGCTCCATGTGGTGTCATGGACCAGATGGCTTCAGCATGTGGTGAAGCCAACAAACTTCTTGCTATGATTTGCCAGGTGTGCATCATTACAAGCTATCAAAAACAATATTTTCTTATACTTTCAACACAATATAATGGTACTGCATGTTATTGATGCAGCCTGCAGAGATTGTTGGCCTTGTTGACATTCCCAACCACATCCGTGTCTGGGGAATTGATTCTGGAATAAGACACAGGTTGGTGGCCTATCATTTTGCAATAAATTCCTGCACATATATTTTTCTGCTTTGTGGCAATCAGTTCGTGTTTCCTGTAATTGATAATTCCATTTTCCAAGAAAATAGAAGGCTGCAATCAAAGTTAAAGTTAGACTTTAACAGTCTAAGGTCCAACCATATTTTTGGTTTCCCTCTTTGCTTTTCTACAAGACTAAAAAAAATGCAATCAACTCTCCTCACTAGTTCCTCTTGCCTCTTGCTAAATTTGCAATGCATATACTTTGTCTTACGCCTACTTAAGTGAGAACCCTTTGTTTCCAAAGTCTGTCTCCAAAGCTAAAGTTTAAAGTTAACTGCTTCCCTTGATTGTTCAAACAAACTATATCATCCACAAAAAACATGTAGTCAAGGGTAATCTTTTGTGTGTCTATGGTAAACACACCCAAGATTAGATTAAACAAGGACTTTATGGATGAGCCTTGACGTAATCCTTTCCCTATAGGAAAGTCCTTGGTCTTGCTTGCTGGAGTTCTCATACATGTCTTGTATAGTCTGAATGTAAGTTTTCCAGTCTTCCAGAACACCTCTCTTGTCATTTGATCATATGCCTTTTTCCAAGTTAATAATAACCATATGTAAGTTTCTTGAATTGCTTTGGTACCTTTCTATCAATCCCATAAAAGATAAATGATTTTGCTAGTAAATCTTTTTTGGTATAAAACCAAATTGATTCTCTACAATCCCCATTTCTTCCTCTAATCTATGCCCAATCACCTTTTCCCATAATTTCATAGTGACTCAAAGTTCTATACCTATGTAGTTAACACAATTCTAAATATCTCCCTTGTTCTTAAAAATAGGAACCATAGTGCTCTTCCCCCACTCATTTGGCATTTTCTTAGAACTCAAAATCTCATTAAATAACTTATTTTGCCAAATGAAACCTTGTTCTCCTATACTCTTCCGAACTTCAATAGGGATACCATACCATGTGGACTACAACTGACAGAAATGGAAGAAAAAACAAACATGAGATTCTGTTTGCATAATAGTTTAGAAACAATACAATAAGCTTTATGGCTCATCCAGATAAAGATAACTTAAACTTTCTGACTTACCTGTAAGACTGTAATCTATAAAAAAAATAAAAATGCAGCTTCTGAACTCTACAAAATTGTTCTCTTGATTTAACAAATCGATGTAATTTAAATATCTACAGCTTTAGACCCAGAATATCTTTCAATTTGAAGCTTATAATATTATAACTAGATTCTGTTCAGAGATACAATAAAGTTATTACTGAACCACCTGGCAGCCTAATAACATTGACAAAATTCAATAGGACCCCCTGGGCTACAACTCATCCAGAAAATTAAGCAATGAACCTAAAATCAGGGACCTAATAGCTTATTAAAACTATTATCATTATTTTGTACATTTCATCACTAAAAGATCTTGAATCACAGTTTTATGCTTAAGTTTTGTTTCATGTCTAATATAGATTTTATCGACTATTTTCCAACTTGTGGTATGTGTATAATATAATGAAAGTATGTACTCACTTGTAAATTATGTTAGTGTTGTTTCATCTTTGATCTGTTTCTGTGATTTTTGTAACTTTCATGAAGGTATGTCACTTAGATATATAAGAATAATTTATGAGCCTTAACCTAAACTGCTTAAGCTTTTTGGATAGTTCTATCCTTTAACAAGAATATGTACTGTTCTAGTCCTCCCTATTCTTTCTTCAATATGTTCATGAACTATCATGTGTGTATTTCAGTGTTGGAGGTGCAGACTATGGTTCTGTTAGAATTGGCACCTTTATGGGTATGAAGATGATAAAGGCCAAGGCTTCTAAGGAATCATCTGAGATGTGTGCTGCTAATGGGTTGAACTATGATGAAGTGGAACAAGATGATATAGAACTACTTAAACAAGAAGCCTCCTTAGATTACTTATGTAATTTGCCACCTCATAGGTAAGTCATTTTTCCTCCTTTACTTAACATAGGTTATCATGAGTGGATTATTATGGCAGATATCTGCATATAGAACTACTTAGATTACTTAAACAAAAAGCACCCTTTGATTACTTATGCAGTGGCTTTCTAGGAGTAAGAAGATAAATTGGTTACATTATCTGTTTTTGGATCTTTATTATGCTTTACACTATATAGATGTTTTCAATGTTTTCATCAAATTAGATATCAGTACCACTCCTTAAATCTTGAAGTTAACGTATTATTCATTTTATTTGCAGATTTGAGGTTCCTTATGCTAAGGAAATTCCTGAGTCCATTGTTGGTGACACATTTTTGGAGCAATACGAAAATCATAATGATCCTGTCACTACTATTGACCCGAAGCATACTTATGGAGTTAGAGCTCCCACAATGCATCCCATCTATGAAAATTTCCGAGTCAAGGTTAGAACATCGTTAAAGAATTTAATTGGTTATAACTTATAAGTGACTGGTGATTTATTCCTAATTGTTGCATCCGTTTGCCCAATTATTATGTACAAGTCTCAGTACAACACTGCTGTGGTAATTTGATACTTAATTATGCAGTCGGGCCAGTGTATAAGATTCTACAACCCAGTCATGTATATAAGTATATTTGGCAAATAACTAATATATTCTGTAGGCTATAGGATGTGTAGCACACTGTATGTTTGAATGCTTTGTCACAGAATCTAAATTTTTTAAGGGTAAATGACTTGCCTAAAACACATTTTTTTCAGACACGATAACTACCAGTTATCATGAACTGAAGCAATTCTATTTCATGTTTCCTGGTATAAATATTTGAAATTTTAATTAATTCTACTCCATCATATGGTGTGCAGACCTTCAAAGCACTTTTAACATCTGTATCTTCAAACTATCAACTTACAGCCTTGGGAGAATTGCTATATCAGGTACATCTACAGCTTCAGTTGATCAACTTATAGTCCTAATTCTTGTACACTGTTGCAAAAGTTATAATGAAACTGAAATATAATTTTGGATGAGCACATGGTTAATATTCGATTTGGTTCCTAATTTTAGTATTTGTCTTAGAATGTGGGTTTGGGCCTAATTGAACCCCAAAAGCTAGCTCTTAGGGTGAGGTTGCCCCCCATTTATATACTCTATCTTGGCCTTATTTCTAACTGACATGAGGTTAGGGTTTTTCTCAATGCATCCCCTCACGCCCAGCACTTTTGGGCTTGGTTTGTGGATAATATGGTAGGTGATCTGTTAATGGATTTAGGATAGGCTCAGATACCATCTTAGAAAGTGGGTTTGGGCCTAACTCAACCCTATAAAACTGGCTTGAAACTATGATATTTTGCATACAATGAACAATTAGCTCGTGTCCATGATAAAGCATTCACTTTCTTTTAGCATGTTGTGTATGTATAGCAGGAAGATTAGGATAATTAGTTAGATGTCTATATTATTTACTATTAATTAGGTGAAAATGCAAATCAACAGGCTTATTACTTGTTTTATAGGAAGTTATTTTCTATAAACTTGTTTTATAGGAAGTTATTACTTGTTTTATAGGAAGTTATCTAGTCCCCTTTTTTTAGCATAAACTTTGGTATTGGAATTGAAGAATACCAGACTATAAAAGGGTGAAAATGTAATTGAGTTTTACTATCTTTTGCAGTGCCACTACAGCTACAGTGCTTGTGGACTTGGCTCTGATGGAACAGATAGGCTTGTACGCTTAGTGCAAGAGTTGCAGCACAGTGCAGCATCCAAAGCTGAAGGTGGGACATTATATGGAGCCAAGATAACTGGTGGTGGTTCAGGTGGAACAGTTTGTGTAATTGGCAGAAACTGTCTCAAGAGCAGTGAACACATTTTTGAGGTATTTTTTATTATTATTATAAATTGAACACATTATTGATTATTATAACTAAGAAATACTTCATATCTCTTTTGAATGGCAGGTAAGGAAATTTGTTTTAAGGTTAAATATATTTTTAATCCCTACAAAAATCGTTTCCTTTTAGTTCTTCATTTATGGAATTGTGTCATGTATGCTCCCTATTTCCAAAAATGGGAGACAAAAATGAGACATGTTTTTGTCAAGGGTAAGGACTAAACCTAACATTTCAAAAAATGAGGGACTAAAAGGAGAGAGATTTTTTAGGGACTAAAAATGAACACTTCCTTGTGTATAAAAACTAAAAACATATTTAATCCAACATTTTATCCTAACAAAGGGGACGTGTTGTTTTTATGGAAAAAGTTTATTATCATATACTAATATTTTACTATTTTAATTGAATTACTGTTAAAAAGTCTGTTGCATAAAAAAATTTCATGGGGGGAAAGAAACATTCTTTTCCACTATGTTTTTTTTCCCTTCCCTTCCCTTCCCTTCCATCTCATTCTTATAGAACTTAATGCAAAACAAAGCCTTAGTAAGTGAGACTTTATGAAATACTAACGATAGTCTGAATCCTGCAACAAATTTTGATGCAGGTTCAGCAGAGGTACAAGAAAGCTACTGGTTACTTGCCCTTCATTTTTGAGGGTTCATCACCAGGTGCTGGAAAATTTGGGTACCTAAAAATATGCCGTCGAGCTCACCTGAAAGGCCCTAACGCCAGTGAGGATTATGGTGCAGTCACCTCGGAAAAGGCTAACGGTGCAGTCATCACGGAGGAGAATAACAGTTGATCATGGCTTATATTTGGATTATGGTTAAATTTTGAACCATTTTTCAATCAATTATTAACATTCTTAAGGGACTTTATTTGATGATTTTTTGTTAAATTTATGGTCCTGGTGGAACTTGCTGACATGTTAGAACATCTGAACTGTGAATAAATAATGAAGAAATCGTTATGAATATGTGATATTCCAAATTTGAAGTTTCCTGATGTGCATTTTTTTCTTATTCCAGCATATCAGAATTATTTGAAACCAAATGGAAATGAGAAAAAAGGTTATTAAGTGAGTTAATCATAATCCACTATTTATGCTAAGTTAAGTGTGTTAACTTTTATAAAATTATTTTAAAAGACATATAAATAGAAGGTTGTGATTGAACATAGTGCATCACCATTAAATTCAATAGAAATTAGCATAAACTTTAAAGTGGTATAAAATGTGCAAAAAATTAATGTGGTTTAAGTTACTTTAATCTTTAAGAGATCATTAATCTACTCTTATTTTTCAAGAGTGTTTGATAATTTTAACAAACTTTTTATTATTAATTACAATTTGAGAAATGTTAGAAACATTCTCACACATAATTTTGAGTTCTCCCATAAACTCGAGCCTTAGAGTTTTGGGTTAAGATGTGGTGTCAAAACTCACTTGTGTAGTGTGTTCAACGTCTATTAGTGAAATCTTCCTAAAGTTAACCCCCTCAATCGCCTAACAAGTGGTATAAGAGTTGATGGTTTAATCAGGTGACAGTTCAGACGAGTTAGAAGGCGAGTTAGATAAAGCATATCAGTATAAGGTACTAGAACATATTAGTTTTAGAGACCATCTTTGAGTGATAGTGTGATATCCACTAATAAAATCTCCTCCAAAGTTAACCCTTGAATAACCTAACATTAATATTTCTATTATTATTTTGACACACCAAAATAGTTTTCCTTGTACATAAGATGCTATAGTTATCGTCTTAAATTATGGTTCTAAGTTTTTAACTTACAAGTACATACCAATACTAATAAAATGCTTAATTTAAGACTTCTTTATATAAAAAAATAAATAAATTAAAGCTTAAATATGTTTTTAATTTTTCATACGTGATCCATAATTTTTTTAGTTCTTAAATTTTTTTTTGACTTTTTTAGATCTTTCAAATATTGTCATATATGTTTTAAGTTCTTCTATAAATTTTTATATGACGTTGTTAGTAATATTGGATTAGCATAGTCGTACTTCAAATTAGTATGGTTATGCTTCAATTAGCATGGTCGTGCTTCAAATTAATATGCCCTCCCTCTGACTTCTTCTTTCTCTCCACGCTCCATGATGACGAGAGTGTGCATTAGGCCTTCTCCTCCAACAACAACAACCACTACGACACGACAAGGAGGATGACGATCGCGACAAGTTGTGGTTAGATTCTCGAAAGTAGCGGAAGATTGACTATAATATGGCAGAGGAGGCAGACTCGACGATGAGGACAGGGATATCAACGGGCAGCAATGAAGTGGTTGCTGCTGGTGTGAGGGAAGTAGAAGTGA
Source organism: Amphicarpaea edgeworthii (assembly GCA_014843725.1). Classification (NCBI taxonomy): domain Eukaryota; kingdom Viridiplantae; phylum Streptophyta; class Magnoliopsida; order Fabales; family Fabaceae; genus Amphicarpaea; species Amphicarpaea edgeworthii. The sequence goes on from CM026324.1 coordinate 14,566,468, forward strand.
GGATGAGGAGTCGGGGTGATGAGGAAGAAGAAGACAAAGGAAGAACATATTAATTTGAAGCATTTGAAACACAACTGTGATAGGTGCTAATTCAATACTACTAACGACATCATATAAAAATTCACAAAATAACTTAAAACATATTTGACAATACTTGAACACCTAAAAAAGAAAAAAAAAAATTGAAGGACTAAAAAATTCTTGGATCACATATTTAAAGAACTAAATACGTATTCAAGCTTGATAATAATTTACTACTTCAAACCTAAAAAAAGTTGTACTCGAGATCAGCGTGGACAGCGAGAAATTTTATTTTATAGTTTCTACGTGTCTTATCGTTTTTCAACTCCTTCCCTCGCTCTAAATATCTTGCACCATTGTTGTCTCTCATAACTCATTTCACTCTTCAGTGTTCAAACAACACTCCAACAGAGAAATGGAGGAGTCATCTGGTGCCGCCAACGAGAAGCTCTTAGAAAATGGCACTTCTTCTTCCTCTTCTCGAATCAGAAAAGGTGGCTTGCGAACCATGCCCTTCATCATAGGTATTACTCATTCACTTCATCTTTGGTTTAACGTTGCATTGCGACATTAATTCTGCGTTCAGAATTGATTTTATATAGTTCTTCATATGTGATTTAAAATTAAAGAAATTCTGGAATCCAAATTGATTTAAATTTAAAGAAATATTAAAAATTGATTCTTGATTCTGGCTCAAACAATTAACAATAGTTTCTCTCCTGAATTCAAAATTTTATACTAAATTTGACTTCAAAATCTAAGTAAACATAAATCACGATACTTCAAAGCCAATTCTAAGCAAAATCAAAGCTCAGTCAAAAACATACTCACTTAACTCTGTTTACGAATAAACGGTGTCGTTTTGCTTACTTTGATTGGGGACTGAACCTGCATGCAGTGAATGAGTGTCTGGAGAAAGTGGCAAGCTACGGGATCATGCCAAACATGATACTGTATCTGAGGGACGATTACCGCATGCCTATTGCCAAGGGCACAAGCATAATTTACACTTGGACTGCCGCCTCCGACGTCTTGTCCATCTTCGGGGCTTTTCTAGCAGATTCTTATTTTGGTCGGTTCCTCGTCATTTCCATTGGTTCCTTCTCCAGCCTCCTTGTAAGAACAATTTCGATTTTACATGTGTTCACTGAATTATACTCCCTCAGTCCTTTATTATAAGACACTTCGGACATCAATTACACAAACCATAAGAGTAATTAATGTAGTTACTTTTAATGATTTTTTTACTATTGTACCAGTTATGCTCTTATTAATAATCATTACTAATCAAAACACAAAGTAAGGAAAAGAAATAATAAATACTTCTTGGGAATTTATGCTTATATAAGGACCAAATGGAGTAGTTGTGTTCAGAGAATAAGTTACAGAACATAAATTACGCATTGACAGTGAAAAACAGTTTTAGACTTGTCAATAAATTAGTTAAAAATCATTGTTGATGAATAGAACTTTGTTTGCTTTTGCTGTTATAGTTAGAAAACAGAACTCTGTTTCAAGGAATGGACAATTGGGATGACAGTTAGTGAATTTTTTTATGTATAACTTTTGGTAGGTACAGGGTGGTATATATTACTGGTGTTATTGTGAATATTTGGTGAGTTTTGTTGGTAGAATTTAGCTTTAGGGTAAGGCTCTTTGGTGGTATAGTGGTATTCATTTTTTGGCCATTTGCTTTGCCTGTGTTTTATTTACAATAGAGCAACATGTTTCTTATAGGGTTGGATCATGTTTTGTTTCTCCAAACTGTCATGTATTTTGAGTACTTCTGGTACCTTATTTGTATGTTATATATACATATAGATTGGGTTTTGTCGACCAAAAAAATAAAAAATCATTGTTGATGTAACTTTTAAGAAAATTATATTAGAAATCAACAAACTTAGCATATATAGCGGCTTTGGATTAGATGACACTATTATCTCTTATTTAATATCCTTGGATAACCTATAAATTATTAGGTGGTCGTAAATCACCATGGTCCCTGCTAATATTTACATGATTCTGAGTGTAACTTTTTTTTTTTCTCTTAACACTCGCATAGCATAATCTGACTTTTAAATTATAGATAAGATAGCTTTTTGAACTTCTTGCAGAAAATCAATCATAGATGTGGCTAATGCTTGCTTTTGCTGGTGTAGGCTAGAGTCATCAGCCATGGCTTGGTTTTGTGTACACTTTCAAAGGGTGCTTAATAGTGCTCCATTGCTTTGTTTTCCTGAGGAAATATAGGAAATATCTTTATTAGAAAAACATAAGATAAATGATTCTTTTGATGCTCACTTTCCAATTGCTGTAATAATATTTCCTGTCTCTCACAGGGTCTAACCATGTTGTGGTTAACTGCCATTATCCCGGACCTAAAACCTACCTGTGAATCAGTATCAGACATGCTAGACTGCAACTCTGCTACATCACCCCAACTAGCAGTTTTGTTCCTTTCATTGGGATTAATTTCCATGGGAGCCGGTTGCGTCAGACCTTGTTCCATAGCCTTTGGAGCAGACCAACTGAGAATTAAAGAAAGATCCAATGATGAGAGGCTCTTGGATAGCTACTTCAATTGGTATTATACCTCAATTGCAATATCAACCATGGTTGCATTGAGTGTAATTGTGTACATTCAAGAAAATCTGGGGTGGAAAATTGGATTTGGACTACCTGCTTTGCTAATGTTTGTATCAGCTGTCAGTTTCATCCTTGGTTTGCCGTTCTATGCCAAAGTGAAGCCAGGTCACAACTTGCTCACTAGTTTTGTACAAGTAGTTGTGGTGGCTGTAAAGAACAGAAAACTTAGTCTTCCTGATTGCAAATTTGATCAGTACTATCATGACCGTGATTCGGAGCTTATGGTCCCTACTGATAGCCTTAGGTACTTATGTTTTCCCTCATGATCTAATTTCCTCTCAAATACTTTTTTGGCCCAACAGCAAATGATATCTCCAATTAATCATCATATGTTGGATGGTGACAATCATTTTTTTGACTTTGCTCAAGGTAATTTGTTATGAAGAGTGCTAGCGACACTCTCTCTAGCACTCTCTTTCCTATACTCTCTATCTGATTGGTTGAAATTCATTTGAAATTATCAAATTTGATAGGTATTAGCTAAATCACGGGAAACTGTCTAAAAGAGTGTCTCAGAGAGTGTTGTAGCTAGCATTTCTCATTTGTTATTGTCCTTATTTAAGCCTCCTCCTTGACAAAAATTCTACTTTTTCTGGCAGTGCAGAGTAATTCCATCACATGGACATGTTCCTGCCCAATAGTTTTTACTGAATACTTTTAGAGTGAATTAACATTAACATTAACATTACATCCTTTTATAGGTGTTTGAACAAAGCTTGTATAATAAGAAATCCTGAGACAGTCTCAAACCCTGATGGATCAGTTTCAGATCCATGGAGCCAATGCACAGTAGGACAAGTGGAATCGCTGAAATCTTTGATAAGACTCCTTCCTATGTGGTCCACAGGCATCTTTATGATGGTCTCCCAAGGCTCATTCTCTACCCTCCAAGCAACCACCATGGACAGAAGATTATTCGGCAATTTCAAGATGCCTGCAGGATCCTTCACTCTCATCATGGTGATGACCTTAGCAGTTGTCATTCCTGTGTATGACCGCATAATGGTACCTCTGCTAGCAAAATACTGCGGCATGCCAAGAGGATTCAGCACCAAAACTCGAATCGGGATAGGATTGCTGTTTGTATGCGTAGGTAAGGCAACATCGGCTGTAGTTGAAACCATGAGACGAAATGCGGCCATTGAACAAGGCTTTGAGGACCAACCTAATGCTGTAATTGACATGTCAGTTCTTTGGCTGTTTCCCGAGTTTATTCTGCTTGGATTTGGCGAAGCTTTCAGCCCAGTTGGACAAGTTGAGTTTTTCTATACTTATTTCCCCAAGTCCATGTCCAGTTTCGCAATGGCTCTTTTCACTCTTGAACTAGCTGCTTCTGGTGCAGTGGGAAGTGTGTTAGTTAGCATTGTGGACAAGGTCACTAGTGTTGGTGAAAACGAGGGCTGGTTAGCAACTAACATTAACAAGGGACATTTGAATTACTATTATGCATTGCTCACTTTCATAGGTATAATTAACTACTTCTACTTTCTTGCTATTTGTTGGGCTTATGGTTCTCCTCCAGGGCAAAAACTTGAAGCAGCTTCAGCAGGCAAGGAAGAAGAGCAATTTGATTACAGGGAATTACACTCTTCCTAGATTAATCTTTAGTGTACAACATGTACTGTAAAACTCTTGAGGAAATTGTAGTTTTGTAAGCTGTGTTTATCTGCAAAACTAGTAGGTTAAGTGTAGGCTAATAGTTTTATTGTGGTCTTGCACAGTAAAGGTATATATGATGCAAAATTATAATGAATAATATGGCAACTTCAGGAATTTGAGTCCCTTTAATTTATTAAATTTCAGTAAACATTGTAGTTCCTAATTCCTACAGTATTATAGCTTGGTGGAATAAAACCTGGTATAGAATTGTTTGTAAATAGCTTAAATAATTTTTGGATCCCAAATAATTATTCGTTTTTTGGTCTGACTCCCTAAAAAATGTTTGCTTTGTTGTTATGGGTCTTGATAAAATTTTAAAACCATTTTGAAAATAAAAAATGAGACCAAATTGAACATATTTTTTAAAAAAGGATTTAATTGAATTTTAAAAAAATAAAGAACCTAATTGAATTATTTTAAAAAAAGTAGAGGACCTAATTCAAAATTTTAATAATTGAGAGACCTAATTTAACTATTATGAAAAATTAGAAGATATAATTGAACATTTTAATAATTAAGGGACTCAATTAAATTTTTAACAATAATTGACTGAACAAATATATAATTAAGCCCTAAAATAACCCACTACCCGAGTAGTGCACATCTTAATCATTAAATCTTCGGTAGAGTGAACAAATATATAATTAATCACAGATATTGTGTGAGAAAGAAAAAGAGAATGTGTCTTTTAGCATTCGGCAGAGTGAGGTATAACGTATGAAAAAGAGAGAAAAAGTTTAAAAAGTTAACATCAATTAATATATGTCGACAAATGCTACTACCTATTCTTTTTGTCCACGTATAAACTATAAACTCCATGTTCATATTCAACACTCCAAATCTCATTGCATCATAGTGTCTTTCAAGTTTCAATCCAACGTCACAGTTCATAGAAAAGAGGAAAAAAAAAAACGATGGAGTCCTCTGGTGCTGCGAAAGAGAAGCTCTTAGAAAATGGCACTTGTTCTTCTCCTTCTGATCATGAACCCACCAAGGGAAAGGGTGGCTTTCGAACCATGCCCTTCATCATAGGTATTACTCACTCACTTTAACTTTAATAAAGTATATGAATTTATTCTTTGGGTATTAGTATTAGTTTCTGTTGTTAATTTTTGATCAATTTATTTCATAAACTCCATAAGAACATAAAGATGAATATATAATATAATACTACTTAAAAAAAAAAAAAAAACTACTTCTTTCTTAAAGTTTAAGAACCAAATTGATGAAACAATTTAGTTATGTTTTACACATAGTTATCTTTTATGGTTTCAGGTAGGGGATTATGGTATTCTCTAACCTATTAATTTAGAAACTAATTTAGGTTGTGATGTGTGACCGGTGATGATCCAAAAAAACTTTGTATACATATGTTAAGTGGATTGTTTCCACTGTTGTGCTGGGTGTTACACAATTGTGTCAACCATTTCAATTATTTTTAATAACAAATATGGTTAATATGATTTTTTTAAAATTAATTATAATAAAAATTAATAAATTTATTATACATGATCAATTGTGATTGATGTGACTATCTTTGTTTGTTGTTGACTTTCAGTGAACGAGTGTCTCGAAAGGGTGGCAAGCTATGGGATCATCCCCAACATGATACTGTATCTGAGCAAGGACTACGGCATGACTATTGTGGAGGGTACAAAAGTAATTAACACTTGGTCTGCCATGTCCAATGTTTTGTCCTTATTCGGTGCCTTTCTCTCAGATTCTTACTTTGGTAGATTCCTGGTCATTTGCATCGGTTCCTTCGCCAGCCTTCTTGTAAGTTTATGTTAAAAGGTTTTGACTTGTCAAATGAAACACAAATGCTGGTTTTGATTGAACAAGAAAATTGTCTAGTTAATGTCGACGGAGTGCTTGAAAATTGAAATTCATCATCGGTTTTTGTTTTTGTGATTTGTCTTTTGTTTTAGTTGTGCAATTTTAGCTATTTTTAAAAGAGATATTAATTGCGGCATCCTATTGAACCACAGAATAAAATTTTATACTTTCGATATACCATCATTAAATTCTAATTAAAATAGTGTAAATCAAATATACAAAACAAATAAGGAAACCAAATTTAGTAAATGATGATAGTATGCAGATCAAAGTGTAATTAAACAAAAATAAAATAAAAATGTTCAAGAGAGTTACTTTTTTCTATTGTGTCAGGATCCCTAAACACTGACATAGTAGCATGATCATCTTTTAATTTGAGAGGCTTTGAACTTCTTGCAGAAATTTAATGATATCTCAAGTTTGTGGTTGTGGCTAGAATCATCATCCATGGCTTGGTTATGTGTACTTTTTCAAAGGGTGTTTTTTCAAGAAACATGAGAGAGAGATCATTCTTTTAATGCCTACTTTCCTAATGCTGCTATTAATATTTCTCCTCTTGCACAGGGGTTAACCATTTTGTGGTTAACTGCCATGATCCCAGGGCTAAGACCTTCTTGTGAATCACTCATGCTAGGTTGCAACTCTGCTACATCAACCCAACTAGCAGTTTTGTTCCTTTCCATGGGACTGATTTCAATTGGAGCAGGTTGCATCAGACCTTGCTCCATAGCATTTGGAGCAGATCAATTGACAATCAAAGTAAGTTCCAATGATGAGAGGCTCTTGGATAGCTACTTTAATTGGTATTATACCTCAGTTGGAGTATCATCTGTGTTTGCATTGAGTGTAATTGTGTACATTCAAGAAAATCTTGGATGGAAAATTGGGTTTGGAATACCTGCTGTGCTAATGCTGCTATCAGCTGTGAGTTTCATTCTTGGTTCACCTTTCTATGCCAAAGTGAGGCCAGGTCACAGCTTACTCACTAGTTTTGCACAAGTAGTTGTGGTGGCGGTAAAGAACAGAAAACTTAGTCTTCAATATTGCAACTTTGATCAGTATTACCAAGACCATGATTCGGAACTGATGGTCCCTACTGATAGCCTTAGGTACTTGTGCTTCCCCTCATGATCAAATTAATTTCCACTCCATGTCACTTTTGAAATACTTTTTGCCCCCATATATGTAATTTCATGTGAGAAAATTATCATCATATTTATTGGATAGTGACAATCATTTATTAACTTTGTTCAAGGTAATTTGTTATTATTATACTTATTTTTCATGAGGAATGAAGAGTAATTCCATCCTATACACATGTTTCTGTCCTATAATATTTGACTAATAGTATAAAATAATTTTACAACTCTTTATTTAATTATTTTAAGATAACTTTATAAATGTCAATAATATTATCACAAGTAGATTATGATTGACTTTTTATAATATTATTGCATAGTCCTTTTTTTTCTTAATATTTTACTGAGTACTTTGAGTGAACTAATATTATCTTCTTTATAGGTGTTTGAACAAAGCTTGCATAATAAGAAATCCTGAGACAGTCTCAAACCCTGATGGATCAGTTTCAGATCCATGGAGCCAATGCACAGTGGAACAGGTGGAGTCACTGAAATCTTTGCTCAGAATCCTTCCAATGTGGTCCACGGGCATCTTTATGATGACAGCCTCTCAAGCCTCATTCTCTACCCTCCAAGCTAATACAATGGACAGAAGGCTATTTGGCAATTTCAAGATGCCTGCAGGATCCTTCAATGTTATCACTGTAATCACTCTTTCAATAATCATTCCCGCTTATGAGCGCGTAATGGTACCTCTACTAGCGAAACACCGTGGTCTGCCTAGAGGATTCAGTTGCAAGACTCGAATTGCGATAGGATTGTTGTTTGTATGTGCAGCCAAGGCAACATCGGCTACAGTCGAAACTATGAGACGAAATGCGGCCATCGAACAAGGCTTTGAGGACCAACCTGATGCTGTGATTCACATGTCAGTTTTATGGCTAGTTCCTGAGTTTGTTTTGCTTGGAATGGCTGAGGGATTCAACCCAGTTGGGCAGATTGAGTTTTTCTACAGTTATATCCCAAAGTCCATGTCTAGTTTTGTAATGGCTCTTGTCACTCTTGAACTAGCTGCTGCTGATGTAGTGGGAAATGTGTTGGTGAGTATTGTGGACAAGGTCACTAGTGTAGGAGGGAACAAGAGCTGGTTATCAACTGACATTAACAGTGGCCATCTGAATTACTATTATGCACTGCTCACTTTCTTAGGTATAGTTAACTACCTCTACTTTCTTGTTGTTTCTTGGGCTTATGGACCTGCTCCAAGGCAAAATCTTGAAGCTTCTGTTGGAAAGGAAGATGAGTAATTTGATTACAAGGACTTATCTACTTCGTAGATTAGATTTTGGTTGAGGAAAAAGGTGATACACTGCCTATGTAAAAATTTAATATACACAAGTGCTATAAACACTTGGGAAATTGTAGTGTTGTTTTGTCTTTAAAACTTACAGGTGAAAAGTATATATGTGCTAAGAGTTTTACTGTGCTCTTGCATGGTAGAGTTTCACATTAAGATCAAATAATAGATCAATCATCCAAAATAAGGAATTTAATGAGTTAATTTAAGATTTGTTACAATCTCCATTATTTAATCTAAGTTTCTTAGATGTTGAAGTTGAGGTAAATGATCGATATTAGTGATGTCTATGTGTCAATCTAAGGTAGGATGGATTTGGATCATCAGTGATGATGATGAGTTGCTCTTTAGCATTAGTTATTATATTTTTTTTTTCTAAAATACTCTTATTTATTATTAATTTCTCACTTTTATAGGAAGTGTTATAGGCTCAAAATTAGATGGTCTAAATCCTTAAAGATTTAGGGTTTCGTAGATGAAATCCTAAGGATTTAGTGAATTAAATTCTAAGAATTTATGGTTTCATGCATAAAATTCAAAGGATTTAGGGTTTTATGAATACAACCTTAAGGATTTACGGTTTCGTAGATGCAACCTTAAGGAGTTAGGGTTTAGGGTTTCGTGGATGAAACCTTAAGGATTTAGGATTTAGTGGATTAAATCCTAAGAGTTTAGGTTTCTGCATAAAATCCAAAGTATATAGGGTTTCATGAATGTAACCCTAAGGATTTAAGGTTTCGTGGATGCAACACTAAGAATTTAGAGTTTCGTGGATAAATTCCTAAGGAGGTAGGATTTTGTAGAAGCATCCCTAAGGATTTAGTGTTTCATGAATGCAATCCTAAGGATTTAAGGTTTCGTGAATTGAACCCTAAGAATTTAGGATTTCGTGGATAAAAACCCTAATGATTTATGATTTAAGGTTTCGTGGATGAAACCCTAAGGATTTCATATTTAATTGATAAAAGCCCAAGGATTTAGGGTTTCATGCATGAAAGCCTAATGATTTAGGGTTTTGCGCATGAAAGCCTAATGATTTAGGGTTTCGTGGATGCAACCTTAAGGATTTAGGGTTTGTTAGATACAACCCTCGGGATATTGGGTTTCTCGGATTCAACCTTAAGAATTTAGGATTTCGTGGATAAAACCGTGAGGATATAGAGTTTAGGGTTTCGTGGATAACACCCTAAGAATTTCAGATTTAATGGATGAAAGCCCAAGGATTTAGGGTTTTGTGCATAAAGCCTAAAGATTTAGGGTTTCTTGGACTCAACCCTAAGGATTTAGGATTTAATGGATAAAACCATAATGATTTAGGGGTTAAGGTTTCGTGGATGAAACCCTAAGGATTTTGTATTTAATTGATGAAAGCCCAAGGATTTAGGTATCGTGGATGTAACCAATTTTGTGGATGCAACCCTTAAGATTCAGGGTTTCTTGGATACAACCCTAAGGACATTAGGTTTCTTGGATTCAACCGTAAGAATTTAGGATTTTGTGAATAAAATTGTAAGGATATAGGGTTTAGGGTTTTGTGGACAAAACTCTAAGAATTTTGGATTTAATGGATGAAAGCCTAAAGATTTAGGGTTTCATGCATGAAAGTTTAAAGATTTAGAATTTCGTTGATGCAACCAATTTTGTGAATGTAACCCTAAGGATTTAGGGTTTTGTGGATACAACACTAAGGATTTGGGGTTTCTTTGATTCAACTCTAAGGATTTAAGATTTCGTGGATAAAATCGTAAGGATTTAAGGTTTAGAATTTCGTGGATGAAACATTAAGGATGTTAGATTTAATGGATGAAAGCCCAGGGATTTAGAGTTTTATGGATGAAAGCCTAAGGATTTAGGGTTTCGTAAATGCAACCCTAAGTATTTAGGATTTTGTGGATGCAACCATACATATTAGGGGATTCATGGATTTAACCTTAAGGATTTAGGGTTTTGTGGAAAAACCCTAAGGATTTAGCGTTTCGTGGATGCAACCCTAAGGATTTACGGTTTCATCGATGAAACCCTAAGGATTTAGGATTTATTAAATGAAATCCTAAGAATTTAGCGTTTCATGCATGCAATCCAAATGATTACGGGTTTCGTAGAAACAACCTTAATAATATAATGTTATGTGGATGTGACCTTGAAGATTTAGTGTTTCATAAATAAAACCACAATGATTTGGGGCTTAGGGATTCATGGATGAAACCCTAATGATTTAGTGGATGAAAACCTAATAATTTAATGTTTCGTACATGTAAGCCTAAGGATTTAAGGTGTTGTGGATGCAACCCTAATGATTTAGGGTTTTATGGATGCAACCCTAAGTATTTGGGGTTTCATGGGTGCAACCTTAAGGATCTAGGGTTTTGTGGATGCGCCATTAAGGATTTAGGGTTTCATGAATACAATCCTAACGATTTAGGATTTCATGAATACAACTCTAACGATTTAGGATATCATGGGTGCAACCCTAAGAATTAAGGATTTCATAAATGAAACCCAACATTACGATATATGGGTTTTATTTTATGCCTTATGGTTTGAAATTTTACAGTTTTAGAATTAAATATTTATGGATTTAGTGTTTTGGGCTTAGGGTTTCGTGTTGCATTGTTTATCGTTTTATGGTTTAGGATTTGAGGTTTCATTCCATGATTTAAGATTTAAGGTTTCTTTCCATGGTTTAGGATTTAAGGTTTCATGGTTTATTCATGAAATACTAAATCCTTAGTGTTACTTCTATGAAACCCTAAATCCTTAGGGTTACATCCATGAAACACTAAATCCTTAGGATTTGATGCATGAGACCCTAATTCCTTAGGTTTACTTCCATGAAACCCTAAATCCTTAGGGTTATATCTATGAAACATTAAATCCTTAGGATTTAATGCACGGAACCCTACTTCCTTATGGTTTCATCCACTAAATTATAAATACTTAGAGTTTCATCCATGAATCCTTAAACCCTAAATCCTTAGGGTCTTATCCATGAAATCCTAAATCTTTAGGTGTTACATCCATGAAACACTCAATCCTTATTTTTAATTTTTTTTTCATACTTTTTAAATTTTCATTTTTTCAAATTTTCAAGACATTAATACTCTTGTTTTTTTTAAAAAAATTTCAAGACTTTACTCTTGTTTTTTTTTTTAAAGATCACATTTTCATAAATTTTCAAGACACTACTCTTAGTTTTTTCATATTTTTTAAATTTTTATTTTCTATTCAAATTTTTAATACATTATTCTTATTTTTTCATTTTTTCTAAAAATTCAAAATTTCAATAAACTTCTCTTGTTTTTCTTCATATTTTTTTTTCATATTTTTTTAAAAAAATTTACAAGATTGTACTCTTGTTTTTTCATATTCTTAAAATTTTCAACATATTACTCTTGTTTTTTTTTTTTTTATATAAGTTTTAATTTTTTTCATATTTTTGAAGCCCTAGATCCTAAGGTTTCAGAGTTTATGATTAAGGGTTTCGTTCATGAAATCCTAAGGATTAGGAATGAAACCCTAAGGATTTCATAAATATAACCTAAAGGATTTGGGGTTTCATAAATGAAACCACAAGGATTTATGGTTTCGTGCATGAAAGCCTAGGGATTTAGGGTTTCATGGATGCAACCTTAAAGATTTGGGAATTCATGGATTTAACCTTAAGAATTGAGGGTTTCGTGGATAAAACTCTAAAGATGTAGGGTTTCGTAGATGCAACCCTAAGAATTTATGGTTTCGTGGTTGAAACCCTAAGGATTTGGAATTTACTACATGAAACCTTAATAATTTAGTGTTTCATGTATGGAATCCAAATAATAAGGGTTTTATGGATGCAACTGTAAGGATTTAGGGTTTTATGACTACAACCCTAATGATTAAGGGTTTCTTGAATGCAACCCCAAGTAAGTAGGGTTTCGTGGATGCAACCTTAATGTTTTGTGGATGTAACCCTAAGGATTAAGTGGATTAAAGCTTAAGGATTTACTATTTCATGCTAGTAAGCCCATGGATTTAAGGTTTCATGGATGTAATACTAATGATTTAGGGTTTCGTTGATGCAACCTTAACGATTTAGGGTTTTATGGATGCAACCATAAGTATTTGAGGTTTCGTGGAGGTAACCGTAATGATTTAAGGTTACATAGATGCAACCTTAAGGATCTAAGGTTTCGTGGATGCAAAATTAAGGATTTAGGGTTTCATGGACAACCCTAATGATTTAGGGTTTTGTGGGTGCAACCCTTAGGATATGGGGTTCTATAAATGAAACCCAACATTAGAATTTCATGGGTACAATATTAAGGATTTGAAATTTTATAGTTTAGGATTTGAGGTTTCATTCCATGGTTTATGATTTAGGGTTTCATGGTTTAAAATGTAAGTTTCAATTCATTGTTTAGGATTCATTTAGGATATAGGTTAGGCTTTTAGGCTTTATGATTTAGGGTTTCATTTCATGCTTTTGGACTTAAGCTTTCATAAATAAAACTTATATTAAGATTTAAAGTTATCCTAAGGGTTTTATTCACAAAATTCTAAATCCTTAGTGTTGCATCAATGAAATCCTAAAATCATTAGGGTTGCATTTGAGAAATCCTAAATTCTTAAGGTTACATCTACAAAATCTTAAATCCTTAGGGTTGCATCCACGAAACCCTAAATACTTAAGGTTGCATCCATGAAACCTTAAATCCATAGGCTTATGTCAGCGAAACCCTAAATCATTAGGGTTACATCAACAAAACCCTGAACCCTAAAAGTTTCATCCATGATACCCTAAATACTTGGGGTTGCATCAATGAAACCCTAAAATGCTCAGGGTTGCATCAATGAAACCCTAAAATGCTTAGGGTTACATCCACAAAACCTTAAATCCATGAAACCCTAAATCCTTAAGGTTGCATACATGAAACCCTAAATCCTTAAGGTTACATCCACGAAACCGCAAATACTTAGGCTTGCATTGACGAAACCCTAAATCTTTAAGGTTGCTTCCATGAAACCCTAACTCCTTAGTGTTTCATTCTTGAAACTCTAAATCCTTAGGCTTACACGCATGAAACACTAAATCCTTTGGGTTTCATTAACTAAATCCTAAATCCTAAATCCTTAGGGTTTTATCCACGGAACCCTAAACCTTAAATCTTTAAGGTTTTATCCAAGAAACCTTAAATATATAAGGTTGAATCCACGAAACACAAAATTCTTAGGATTTCATCCACAAAACCCTACATTCTTATGATTTTATCTACAAAACCTTAAATCCTAAGGGTTACTTTCACGAAACCCTAAATCCTTCGGGTTACATCCATGAAACAGTAAATTCTTAGGTTTTGATGCACGAAACCTTAATTCCTTAGGGTTTCATTCACTAAATCCTAAGTACTTTAGGCTTTTTTATCCACGAAACTCCAAATTCTTAGTCTTGTATCCATGTAACACTTACTCTTATTTTTAATTTTTCATACTTTTTAAATTTTCATTTTTTCATAATTTCAAGACATTAATACTCACATTTTTTTATTTTTTATTTTTTCAAATTTTCAAGACATAACTCAAATTTTTTCATATTTTTAAATTTTTCATTTTATTTTTAAATTTTAAGACATTACTCTTATTTTTTCATTTTTTATAAAAAAAAATACAAAATTTCAAGACATTATTATTAGTTTTTCATAACTTTTAATTTTTTTTTTCATATTTTTGAAGCCTTAAATCCTAGGGTTTCATTTAGGTTGCAAATTTTATGATTTAGGATTTCATTCATAAAATCATAAGGATTGAGAATAAAACCCTAAGGATTTGGGGTGTCATAAACCAAACCTATAAGATTTAGGGTTTCATAAATGAAACCCCAAGGATTTAAGTTTTCGTGGATGTAAGCCTAAGGAATTATGGTTTCATGGATGCAACCCTAAGAATTTGGGGTTTCGTGAATTCAACCCTAAGGATTTAGGGTTTTATGGATAAAACCTTAATGATTTAGGATTTATTGGATAAAACCCTAAGAATTTAGCGTTTCGTGCATGCAATCCAAATGATTAAGGGTTCAGTGGGTGCAATCAAAAAGATTTTGGGTTTTGTAGATACAACCCCTAGGAATAAGGGTTTTGAGAATGCAACCATAAGCAAGTAGTGTTTCGTGGATGCAACCCTAATGATTTAATGTTTTGTGGATGAAACCCTAAAGATTTAGGGATTCATGACTAAAACACTAATGATTTAAGGTTTAGGGTTTCGTGGTTGAAACCCTACTAATTTAAGGGATGAAAGCTTAAAAATTTAGTGTTTTGTGCATGTAAGCCTAAGAATTTAGGGTTTCATAGATGTAACACTAATAATTTAGGGTTTTGGTGATGTAACCTTAAGTATTTGTAGTTTTATGGATGCAACCCTATTGATTTAGCATTTCGTAGATGCAACCCTAAAGATAAAGGGTTTGGTGGATTCAACATTAAATATTTAAGGTTTCATGGATACAACCCTAAGAATTTAGAATTTTATCGGTGCAATCCTAAGGATTTAGGGTTTCATTCCCAACATTACAGTATATGGTTTATGGTTTATGCCTTATGGTTTAATAGTGTTAAATATTTAAAGATATATTGCTTAAGTGTTAGGGTTTCATGTTGCATTGTGTATGGTTTTATGTTTTTATGGTTTATGATTTAGGGTGTCATTTCATGTTTTTGGGTTTGAGCTTTTATAAACAAAATCTATTTAGGATTTAAAGTTTCATTCTTGAAACCTTAAATCCTTAAGGTTGCATCAACAAAACCTTAAATACCAAGGGTTTCATCCATGAAACTCTAAATCTTAAGGGTTTCATCCACGAAACCCTAAATCCTTAGGGTTGCATTCATGAAACCCTAAAATCCTTAGGTTTTCATCCACGAATCATAAATCCTTAGGGTTGTATCTACGAAACCTTAATTCCTTAATGTTAGATCCAAAAAACCCTAAATCCTTAGGATGCCATCCATGAAACCCCAAATACTTAGGGTTGCATCCATGAAATCCTAAATTCTTAAGGTTACGCCAACAAAACCCTAAATTCTTAGAGTTAAATCAACGAAACCATTAATCCTAAGGTTATCATCAACAAAACCCTTAACCCTAAATTCATAGGGTTTTATCCAAAAAAAACCCACATCCATTAGGTTAAATCCACAAAACCTTAAAATTTTTAAGGTTACATCCATGAGAAACAAAATTCTTAGGGTTTTACTTTTATCCACAAAACCCCAAATCTTTAGGGTTATTTCCACAAAATCCCAAATCCTTAGGGTTACTTCCACAAAACACTAAATCCTTAAGATTTGATGCACACAACCCTAATTCCTTAGGATTTTATCCACTAAATCCTAAATACTTAGGGTTTCATTCATGAAACCCCAAACCCTAGATCCTTATGGTTTTATCTACGAAAAACTCAATCCTTGTTTTTAATTTTATTTCATACTTTTAAATTTAATTTTTTTCAAATTTCCAAGACATTAATACACTTTTTTTTTTCAATTTTCATTTTTTTTCAATTTTTAAGACATTACTCTTGTTTTTTCCTTTTATTTAAAAAAAAAATCATTTTTTTCATAAATTTTATAGACTTTACTCTTATTATTTCATATTTTTAAAATTTTTATTTTATATTCAAATTTTAAAGACATTACTCTTATTTTTTTAAAAAAAATTCAAATTGTGAAGACACTTCTCTTTCTTTTTTCATATTATTTAAAATTTTCAAGATAGTACCCTTTATTTTCATATTCTTAAAATTTTCATTTTTTGAAAATTTTCAACACATTACTCTTTGTTTTTCATAAGTTTAATTTTTTTTTCATATTTTTGAAACCTTAAATCCAAGGGTTTCTTTTAGGGTTTTATAGTTTATGATTTAGGGTTTTGTTGATGAAATCATAAGGATATGAGCTTTCAAAAACGAAACCTAAAGGATTTGGGGTTTGGTAAATGAAACTTTTAAGATTTACAATTTTGTAGATGCAACCCTATAGATTTAAGGTTTCATAGATACAACCCTAAGTATTTAAGATTTTGTGAATGCAACCCTAAGGATTTAGGATTACATAAATAAAACCTTAAGGATGTAGGATTTTGTAGATGAAACCCTAAGAATTTAGCATTTTATGGATGCAACCCTAAGGATTTAGGAATTATTGAATGAAACCCTAAGAATTTAGCATTTTCTGCATGCAATCCAAATGATTAAAGGTTTCATAGATGCAACTGTTAAGATTTATGGTTTGTGGATACAACCCCCAAGAATAAGGGTTTTGTGAATGCAACCATTAACAAGTAGTGTTTTGTGGATGCAACCCTAATGATTTAATATTTTGTGGATGTAACCCTAAATACTTAAGGTTTCGTGAATAAAACCTTAATAATTTTGGGTTTAAACCCTATTGATTTAATGGATAAAAACCTAAAGATTTAGTATTTTGTGCATGTAAGTCTAAGGATTTAAGGTTTCTTGGATGTAACACTAAGGATTTAGAGTTTCGTTGATGCTACCCTAATGATTTAGGGTTTCTTAGATGCAACCCTAAGTATTTGAGGTTTCGTTGATGAAACCTTAAGGATTTAGGGTTTCATAGATGCAACCCGAAGGATCAAGGGTTTCATGGGTACAACCCTATGGATTTTGGGTTTCGTGGGTTGCAACCCTAAGGATTTAGGATTTCTAAATGAAACCCAACATTACTATATATGGTTTATTCTTTATGTCTTATGGTTTAATATTTATAGTTTTAGAGTTAAATATTTAAGGATTTAGTGTTTAAGTTCTAGGGTTTCGTGTTACATTATTTATAATTTTATGGTTTAGAATTTGGGGTTTCATTCCATGGTTTGGGATTGATGGCTTCATTCCATTGTTTAGAACTTAGGGTTTCATGGTTTAAAATTCAAGGTTTCATTCCATGACTTAGGATTTAGGGTTTCATTTATGATATAGGTTAGGCTTTTATGGTTCATGATTTACGGTTTCATTTCATGCTTTTGGATTTAAGCTTTCATAAATGAAACATATATTAAGATTTAAAGTTTCATTCACAAAACCTTAAATCCTTAAGGTTGCATCAACGAAATCCTAAATTCTTAAGGTTTCTTCCACAAAACCCTAAATCCTAAAGGTTTCATCCATGAAACCTTAAAATCCTTAGGGTTGCATCCACAAAATCCTAAAATCCTTAGGGTTGAATCCACAAATCCCCAAATACTTAGGGTTGCATCCATGAAACCCTAAATCCTTAAGGTTGCATCAATGAAACCCTAAATCATTAAGGTTGCATCAATGAAACCCGTAATCCTAAGGGTTTCATCCATGAAACCCTAAACCTTGAATCTATAAGGTCTTATCCAAAACACCTTAAATCCACAAGGTTGAATCCATGAAACCTTAAATTCTTAAGGTTGCATCTACAAAACACTAAATCTTTAGGGTTTCATTCATGAAACCATATATCCTTATGGTTTTATCCACAAACCTTAAATCCTTAAGGTTACTTCCATGAAACCCTAAATCCTTAGGCTTACATCCACAAAACATTAAATCCTTAAGATTTGATACATGAAACCTTAATTCCTTAAGGTTTATCCACTAAAATATTTGATTATCCATGTGTCACACGTTGAGATCATGAATGACATGATGGTCATATATAGGAATTTAAAATATGTGAGTCAAATCTCACTGTTGACATATCTTGTTGGTGGACGTGGGATGTGCTAAAGGGGGATATTATGAGAATGATGAAGGAATTTCACGACAATGGAACCCTACCTAATGGTGTGAACGCAGCTTTTATTTCATTAATTCCAAAGGTGGAGAATCCTTAACGGTTAGGAGAGTACAGACCAATATCGTAAGTGGGGTGTTTGTATAAGATAATAACAAAAGTTCTATCATTAAGGATGAAAGGGGTGCTGCACAAGATTATTGATGAAGTGCAATTGGCATTCCTTGGTGGGCGAAATATGCTAAATGGTGTTGTTATTGCAAACGAAATATTACAAGAGGTTAAGGGGATGAAGAGGTCATGTTTAGTATTCGAAACAGACATTGAAAAGGCTTGCGATTCTGTGAGGTGATCGTTCTTGTATTACATGTTGGGAATACTTGGTTTTGGAAAGAAGTGGATAAGGTGGATAAAAGGTTGCATGGAATCTTCTTCTTTATCAATATTGGTAAATGGCAGCCCTACGAGGAAGTTTAAAAATCAATTGGGGCTGAGACAAGGGGATCCATTAGCTCACTTTCTATTCCTGGTAGTAGGAGATAGGCTAGCTAGTCTAATGAGACAGGCGGTAAAAAGGGATATTTTTTTGGGCTATGGCGTCGGGAAAGGGGAAGTAAAAATCTTGTTGTTGCAATTCGCAGATGACTCAGTGGTATTTGGCAAACCATTGGTGCAGAATGTTATATCACTAAAAGCAATACTAAGAAGTTTTGAGTTGGTATCAAGATTAAAGGTCAATCTCCACAAGAGTAGGTTGGGTAGGATTGGAGTATCAGAGAGTTATTTACAAAGATATGCAACAATGCTTAATTGCCAAGTGATAGAGATCCCATTTATCTACTTAGGATTACCAGTGGGAGCTAATTATAGAAGAGAGGTCACATGGTTGCCAATGATGGAGAAGATTAGGAGGAAGTTGTGTTCATGGCAACATAAACACCTGTCGTTCAGTGAAAGAGTGTGCCTCATAAGGTCAGTTTTATCTACAACCCCATTATTCTTCTTATCTGCTTTTAAAGCACCAATAAAGATAATTCAAAAGATTGAAAGTTTACAAAGGTCATTCTTATGGGACTCAAAAGGGGAGGATAGAAAGATAAGCTGGGTGAATTGGAGGAGCGTGTTCCTACCAAAAGAGTGTGCAAGGCTAGCTATTAAAAATATCAAGATGTTCAATAAATCGCTTCTAGCAAAGTGGATGTGGAGGTTTGTGAATGAGAGAGAGGCGCTTTGGGTAAAGGTCATTAAAGTTAGGGGGAGGTGCTCGAAGGATTTGCTGCATAATGTAGTAACATCTTCATGGTGGAGAGACATTAATAAAGTTTGCAATGATATTGAGGTAGGGGTTGATTCTGGAAGAGGTTGCATATGAAACTAGGGGCAGGGTCTGAAATTCAATTTTGGAATGATATATGGATTGGGGATGACTTACTGAAACAGAAATTCTCAAGATTGTATGGCATATCAATGTAGTAGAATAGTTGTGTGAGTCAATTAGGTGTTTGGAGAAATGGAGAATGGCAATGGAGATTTATAAGGAGAAGGGCGCTCTTTGAATGGGAGAAGTGTTTGGAAGAGGAATTATTGCGCATGTTACAAGCATATAGTCCAAGGCTGGAAGCATTAGATTCATGGATGTGGATGGAGGGGCAAGATCATTTATTCTCAGTAAAGAATGCTTATAATGTGTAGATTAGACGTGAGGAAATGGTGGAAGATGAGTTTCTTAAGCAACTATAGGCACTTAAGGCCTCGTCTAAATTTTTGGCATTGGTATGGAGGATCTACTTGAACAGAATTTCTATAATTGTTAATATGAGAATTAGAGGTATTCAATTTAATAGCCCTGCAACTTGATGTCTGTTGTGTAATCAAGGTGAGGAATATGTAGAGCACATTTTCTTTACATGTTTTTTTGCTGCTAACATTTAGAATAAATGTCTGAATTGGTGCAGGATTGCTTCTGTGCTACAATCAAATGTTAAGAATCATTTTTGGCAGTTCGGTGGAATGGTTATAGGAAGAGAGGGGAGAATGATGTGGTGGAATGTTTGGTTAGCTATTGTTTTGAGTATTTGGAGGCATAGAAATAATTAATGTAATTTTCAATAATTTGCTCTCAAATGTGGATAGGATTATGGAGGAGATCAAGTTAATCTCATGGAAATGGAACGCAATCAAATCTAAGCTGCATTGGGGATCTTTTTATGAGTGGAACCAATTTCTTAAAATAGCCCTCAAGCATTAATATAGATGTCTTCAAAGCTAGTGAAATTGCACTTATTTGTGTATCTGTTTTTATTTCACTTTACTATGGTAGTTGTATTTGCTTCTATAGTTTTGTTTCTTTGATCCCCACGTACTCATTTAATCTTGTATGCGTTACTTGTATATTTGGTAGATGTAGTGACGGAGGTAGAGGGGGGCAGGCAGGGGCTCTAGCCCCCCTCCCATATATATATATATATATATATATAAAAATTGAGTAAAAAATTATATAATTGATTAAGGTTAAATTATACTATTAAATTATGTACAACTAGGTAAATTTATTAATATTTCTATAATGATTAAAATTATAATTAATATAAAACTAATTGTGTTTATTATATTGTAATAACAATTAAGATTATTATCATTTAAAATAAAAAAATAGTATCAATTTTACCTATAAAATTAATAAATATTTTTCAAAAAGTACTAAATTTTTAGAAGATAAATATTTAAAAAATAAATAGGAAAAAAAAATCTAACACCCCATTTAATAACTTTCCACATTTGTCCCTGAGTGGATGGTACTTCTCGTGCCTATTAATACATGAGTTTTATTGGCTGACCAAAAAAAATCTTGTTGGAGGACAATTTGTAAACAATCTTAACGAGCCTCTGCCATATCTATACTTCCTGGTAAGTTCCTGAAACCAAACTCAATGGAGTGCATATATTACTACTTAGGAGATAATGAGCATTAATAAAACTGTTAGGTGAATTGGTGTAAAGTTATTAAGTTGGAAAGTTTATTGAGGTTGAGTGAAAAAGTGTTAAAAGTGATAGACTACTTCTTTAAGAGTAGAAAAAAAAAAAACTCAGTACAAAACTTAATGAGATTCCAAAAAGAATTATGAATTCAAAATTCTTAAAGATGAATGAAAGTAAGGAGAGGGTTAAACAATATGCATGAAATTTATCTGATTTAAATTAATTCTTTATTGTTGTTATGATTGACTAATCGTGAACTGATTTCACTTTATGAGTTTAAATTATATAGTCATATATATGCACAATGGTTCATATATTGATTGAGAATACTGGATTTTTAATTTTAATAAAAAAAGATTGGCAGAGAAGTTTACTAGTAGAGAATTGAAAAATTCTTTTGATTAAACTCTCATAAAATCCTTGTAATCATATCACTGCTAAGTATACTTATGGTCGTAGAGTAGATGGTAGAAGACACGAATCTTGTGCAATCTCTTAAAAGGAGTAGTTCTTGTAGTAATATAATTTCTGTTAAAACATTCGTTCAACGAAATTTATTACTGGATTTCATGGCCCAACGGATAAGGCACTGGTCTACGGAACCAGAGATTCTAGGTTCGATACCCAGTAAAGTCGTTTTTTATTTATAATTTTTATCCTAACATAATAGCATAAGTTTGAGAATGTAAACAAAGGATATTAGGGACAATTATTTTTCTCTGCAACTCATATTAACGTTGTCAAAAGTAGAGTATTATGAAGTTCCAAAGTTAAGAGTATAGGTATTTAAAATATTACTAGAGTAGATGTTACATATAAACGAAGAAACGAACTTTAATTATATAAAAAATAACTTACAACTTTTTTTTTAAAGAACTTATAATTGTTAATCATTCGTAAACAATTTCAACTTTCATATATTTTGGAACGATTTTTATTGGATTTGATAGGTTAGTGTGAGAAAACACAAACACCCCCTTGGAAATTTGTTACTATAGTAGAGCCTTTCTATTTCTTGGGCAGTTCCTGTTTGAGGAAAACGTTAAATTCATGGTTAGAATAGTAAATAAACTCGTCTAGTTAAGTAAGTAGCATCATCAGTGATTGAACACAACTACAGAGTCTACACTATAAACAGCATCCTCCTATGCTTATATGCTGCATTCTATCACTGACAAGAATAGAAAATAGTTATAAAAAAGAACATTGTAATGTTCATTTAATCATTTACACTCTTGGAGAATGTCACATAGATGCTTAAGGGTGTTGGAGAAATTTCCCAGGCTTGCTATGAGCTTGTCCCCTTGGTGTCTTGTAAAGTCACTATGGGAGTCCTCTACATTCAGCGAGCCGCCACCTCCCTTGTATTCTGCAGCTGCGGATTTGGTAGCAATTGCTTCGATCTCTACTGCCAAATCTTGCAATTTCAGAGTCAATGTTTCCTCATCATTTTCTTCCCTTATCTTTTCTGTGACAATTGGCTTTGGCATTTCGATATGATGGTTTTCATGAAGCTCTACTTTGATGAGGCTCTTCTTTGGTGGCACTGGCGTCACCAAGTGCTTAGGAGGCCTTTCTGCTGTACCTTTCAACTTAGGTCTTGATTCTATGAAGTCTTTCAAATACTCGTCGCCTGAATTATCATCATCCTCAAGCCCTTCTTGATGGCTTTCCTCGGGCATTTGTTCGTAATATTTCTTAGGCCTTTGAACCCGGTGTCTTGATCTACGTCGTTGCCCTTTTCTTTTGGACCCTATTCATTGAAATTGAATTCATAAAAAATCATCAGTTGAAAAGTTCTAAGCAGTAAAGAGACAATGAAATACAAGTTACATGGTAATGCTCGAATTGGAATTAAATTAGTTTCACTCATTTCCAAGATAATTAAAAAAGTGAAAGAAAAATGAAGAAGAAACAACAAATGGAATTATATTGTGTTAATCACAACAT
This sequence comes from Amphicarpaea edgeworthii, assembly GCA_014843725.1. NCBI lineage: Eukaryota > Viridiplantae > Streptophyta > Magnoliopsida > Fabales > Fabaceae > Amphicarpaea > Amphicarpaea edgeworthii. The sequence continues at coordinate 14,589,750 of CM026324.1, forward strand.
TTCCTCATGCTGTTATTCAATATTCACAATTCAAGAATATACTAAGAAAATTTGGCACCAGGATTGACAAATTCGGTGTTACCGTAGAGATCATTCATCATTTTAAACTGGCTTAGACAAATCATTGAAGAGCCAAATTATTTTTAAGTTTCCATATGTATCATGGTTCTTACAAATTTGCAACATGTTTATCAATGTTTTAACTTTGAAATTATTTGAGTAGTTAGGACCTATGTGGCATCATCTTCCAGGCAAGGGCAAGGACCTAGTGACCCATGCAAGGAGTTGCTGCAACCCATCAGGGCACCCTGAGCCAATCAATTTATTTTCCAACTATTTATTATCAAGATGGGATAGCAGGAAAAGTTGGCCTTCTCAATCCAATTTTAGAAAAGGGCCAACCCACCCTGTCATGTTTTTCACAAGGCGGGGTGATTCAACCCGCTTTGCCAACTCTAATTCTGAAGTACATGTTAAATCTAAAACTTTAAAAATGTACATCTTGTAGTTCTTCTTCATGTTAAATGATTGATTGATTCCATAATTTGTTCATTGCCTTTTGCAAAGCAAGAGAGAAATCGGAATCTATTGGAAAAAACACAAGTCTCACATTGGTTAGAGATAATGCCAAGATAAAATATATAAGTGTGGGGCAACGCTCACCCTATGAGCTAGCTTTTTAAGGTTGAATTAAGCCAAAACCCATATTCTAAATTGGTATCAGCGCCTATCCTAGATCCATTGAAGGGTCACGCACCATATTATCCACACAGGCACGCACCAAGTCCAAAAGTCCCCGAGCATGAGGGAGTGTACTAAGAAAAACCGAAGTCTCACGTTAGCTAGAGATAGTGCCATGATAGAATATACAAGTGGAGGGCAACTCTTACCCTATGAGCTAGTTTTTGGGGTTGAGTTAGGCTCAAACTCACATTCAAAGAAAACCAAGCAAGTTAATATTTAAGAATCCCCTCAATTTCTTTTCATGAACTTTTATTCATTAAGATTAAGAGGGCCCTAATTCAACCAAAGGCCCCTAAGCCTACTTCCACCAATGTAACCTTAAACTCTTATATATCCCTCAATTAATGACGCAGGAACACCAATAATAGGCTTCAATTATTTTGTTTACAATCACCATTCAGGAACACTTTCATCTGGCAGATATGTGTGATCTTTACAGCTCAAGAATCCATTTAAGGTAGCCAAATACAATTAAGTTGTATGTATGCTTAATGGGAAGCCTCCTCAACCTCCTATTTCTATGCTAACTCAAACAACACACCTAGATTTATGGCCACAAAGACACAAACAAGTTCAGCCAGGTGTTCCTACTAGAACCTGTAAGTTATCACTATCAGCCAAGACACAAAGCATAAATTCCAGATTTCTCCGCTCCATGTTTAAATTGAAAAAAAAACTACTTGATCTATCAATCACCATGATACAGATTGTAGAAAACATATTTACACCGTTGTGCATCAAAATGAGAACAAGAACAAAACTGGAACTAGAATAGAATAGAACTACACAACGAAGAAGTAACCTTAGATTCATCAAATCAAATGAATAATAATCTTAATTCTTAAAAACACAGAAGCTAAGTTCTGTTAGCTCCAAATACAACAAGTTGGAATCTGCAATCAAAATAGGAAAAAAAAAATGGTGTTTACAGCTTCTATTCTACATTGGAAAGTTGCATCTGAATTTATAAAAATATCATTTTAATCCTTAAAATTATTAAATTCTAGTCAATTATAATGACAAGGACTAAAAATTGAGTTTCATTTTCATGTTAAGTGGGTGAACAATTACAAAAGTCAGCAACCTTACTATATCTATATGTAACAAAGTAAAAAAAAAATCAGCAAAGTTAAAAATAATCTTAAACCATGATAACATAATTATTACAAAAGACTGTAATCTTTCCCGCCTAATTATTTTGTTTTAACCATTTTTTTTTTGTCCTATTTTTTTTGGTCAAGTCAGATATCACAATGTCCTCAAACCCAATAGGTCATAAACTAATCATGCAGCCAGAGATCACAAATGTCCTCAAACACAATGGGTCATAAACACCAATAAAAAATCAACGAGCCAAACCAACAAAACATCAAAACGGTGCGTACCGATTTCCACAGTAGCGTCACGCGCCTCGTTCCCCTCATCTTCATCATCGCTCTCGGCATCCACCATCCCCCTTTCCTCACGCGCCCTCACTACGCGCTCGATGGCCTCGAACAGCTCGCGGTCGAAGCCATTTGGCAGCGCGCGCCTCCTCCCCCTGACGCCGTCGCACTCCGCGAGCAGGGCGCGCCACTTTCGGCGGCACTGCGGGAGGCTCCGCGGCACGTCCAGCGCGGCGCAGTTGTCGGCGATGATGTTCCACTGCTGGTACGAGGAGAGCGCGACGGAGCAGTCGGCCTCCACCGCCGCGACCTCGTTCACGAGAATCAGCGACTCCGTCACGCTCCAGTCCGGCTCCGCCTGCGAGCGCGTGCGCCGGAACCCGCTCCTCGGAACCGAATCGGTGACGACGTCATCGTCGTTCTTCCTCATTTCTTCTTCGCGCCTCGATTTTTGTTACAATGTAGAAAGAAAGGAATCTCCACCAGAAGGAGATGCGTTGTTGTGGTTGTGGTGGCATAGCATTACCGCTACTAACCATGTCCGAAACCCTCGCTGCTATTTTTGCTCAAACGTCGACGTATTGTTATTTGTTTTTTATGTTTTTTTTTTTTTTGGAAATGTTATTGTACAATTAGCATTTGTAGGGTAGAAAAGAGTAGTATGAGAAGTAATAAATAAGAGAAAAAATTAATCCAAAAGTGTAAAACTCTTTTACGTCAAATAAGAATTTCACGTGGTTATTCATTCAAAAATTATGTATAAATAATTTCATCACATAGAATAGATTAAAAGTAAAATGTTAATATATTACTCTAAAATTTAGAATTATAATAATTTTTAAAATAATTTTATGAAAATGAAATAAATTAGGAGAGATGTAATTTGACTAAGGATATTTATATGCAAAATCATAATCATTTTTTTCATAGAAAAGTTTATCATAAAATGGATACTTCTATTTAGTATCTGCACCTTATTATATATATTAATTATATATATTTTTTTTTATTTTTTTTTTATTCTTATTTATATTATTATATAAAGATAGTCTAGGAGGCCTTCTTTGTCCTCTACCTAAACTTCCAGGAAAAGCCTAAATCAATCTCAGGAAACAGTAGAGTTTCATATGATCTTTCTGTCTATACAGGTAAGTAGTTTTTGCATCTTTACATACATGTCTATTTTAACTTCGCTTACCCACTTCCTCACAACCAGGTTTTTCACTAAACAAATTTATATCAGAAACATAACAACCACATATTTTATATTCAAAATAACAAGGAAAGTCTCAATTCTAACAATATAATCTCAAGTGCTTACAGCTCTTTTTCCATACTAAATAACAATCTACGAAGTATGTAACTCCCTATAATTAAATTCCTCTTTTTCACTGTCTTCTGATGCTTCAAGTGTTTGTCCCGAAGCAGAACCATAACCCCAACAAACAACAAGAAAGTAGAAGTAGTTAACTATGCCTAAACAACTAAGCAGTGCATAATAGTAATTCAGGTGGCCCCTATTAATGTTATTTGATAACCAACTCTCGTTTCCTCCTACACTAGTGACCTTGTCCACAATACTCACCAACACACTTCCCACTACACTAGCAATAGCAAATTGAAGAGTGACAAGAGCCATTGCAAAACTAGACATGGACTTAGGAATATAAGTGTAGAAAAACTCAAGCTGCCCAATTGGGTTGAAAGCCTCGGCTATTCCAAGCAAAACAAACTCAGGAAAAAGCCATAAAACCGACATGTGAGTTACAGCATTAGGTTGGTCCTCAAAGCCTTCTTCAATGGCAACGTTTCGTCGCATAGTTTCAACGATAGCCGATGTTGCCTTAGTTGCACATACAAACAACAATCCTATCCCAATTCGAGTTCTGCACCCGAATCCTCTAGGCAAGCCTGTGTATTTTGCGAGTATAGGTACCATTATGCGGTCATAAATTGGAATGACTATTGATGCTGTGATTAGAATGATAAGGCTAAAGGATCCTGCAGGCATCTTGAAACTGCCAAACAAATTCCGGTCCATGGTATTTGCTTGGAGGGTTGAGAATGAGCCTTGGGAGGCCATCATAAGGATGCCTGTGGACCACATTGGAAGGATTCTGAGCAAAGATTTCACTGACTCCACTTGTCGTACTGTGCATTGCCTCCATGGATCAGGGTTTGAGACTGTCTCAGGATTTCTTATTATGCATGCTTTGTTCAAACACCTATAAAAGAAGATAATATTAGTTCACTGAAGAACATGTCTGTGATGGAATGGAATTACTCTGCATTCCTAGAAAAGTAGAACTTGTCAAGAGGAGTCAGACATTTCACATAGAAAATAAATACAAATGTATAATAACAAATGACCTTAATGAATGATTGTCACTATCCAATATGATGGTAATTTTCTCTGGCTTGATGATCAATTTGGTCCCTAGATTATTTTAGAAAAGTTAATTTGGTCCCAAAGTTTTAAAATGCTTCAACTTAGTCTCTAAATTATTCAAAATGCACCAATTAAGTCATTTGTTAGATAATATTTAATTTTATATTAGTTAGGGTAGTTTTAATACTTTTCCTATATATATAAATAGGTCTTTTTTCTATCTTGTATTATTCTAAATTCATTTTATTACATTAATAGAATTCTAACTCCTCTTTTCCTCTTCTTCTTTTGCATGTATGTTATCATTGTCGTCAATTTGGTGTTAACCATATAAGTTGGAATATATGTGGTAACGCAAAACAGTTTTATGTTGATTTCATGTAAGATAGTTTTGTTAGCCAAATTAACGGACATGACAGAAATTATTAAATTTATACATTTTGAATAATTTAAAGATCATATTGGAGTATTTTAAAACTTGGAGACCAAACTGATGTTTTTAAAATAATACAGAGACCAAATTGATTATTAAGCCTAATTTTCTCACATGCAAATAAATATACGATGGCAAAAGAGTATTTGAGAAGTGAAATTGAGAGGAAGTTATAACATGAGGGCAAGCACAAGTACCTAAGGCTATCAGTAGGTACCATCAGCTCTGAATCACAGTCTTGATGATACTGATCAAAGTTGCAATCAGGAAGAGTTAATTTTCTGTTCTTTACAGCCACCACAACTACTTGTGCAAAACTAGTGAGTAAGCTGTGACCTGGCTTCACTTTGGTATAGAAAGGTGAACCCAGAATGAAACTGACAGTTGATAGCAACATTAGCACAGCAGGTATCCCAAACCCAATTTTCCATCCAAGATTTTCTTGAATGTACGCAATTACACTCAAAGCAATCATAGTTGATACTCCAATTGAGGTATAGTACCAATTAAAGTAGCTATCCAAGAGCCTCTCATCAATATTGGACCTTTCTTTAATTGTGAGTTGGTCTGCTCCAAATGCTATGGAGCAAGGTCTTATACAACCAGCTCCAATGGAAATGAATCCCAAGGAAATGAACAATACTGCTTGTTGGGCTGTTGTAGCAGAGTTGCAGCCTAGCAAGAGTGAATTACAAGAAGGTCTTAGCTCTGGGATCATGGCAGTTAACCATAAAATGGTTAAACCCTGTGCAAGACAAGAAATATTATAACAACATTAGGAAAAGTAAGCATCAAAAGAAGAATACTTAATACTTACTTTAGTTTCCCCGATTATAATTAATTGTCTAATTAATTGTCTGATTTGATCCCTTAGTTTAAAAATAATAATTTAATTTTTGAATTATTTAAAATACGTTAATTTGGTATTTTTGTGACTTTTGACTTGACGCATTAAATTTGTCTTATATTTCTTATTTATCCTTCCATTTTATTAAATACATTTTTTTTAAAATATAAAAAAAAAAAATGAGAAGTATACTTAATAAAAGAGGTAAGTAAATAAAAGAACCATGACAGATTTAACTGCGTAAAACTGCGTAAAGCTATATTTTCGTTGGAAAGCAAACACTGCAACACTATTAAACACCATTTGAAAGAGTACACATAAGCAAGCCATGGATGATGACTCTAGCCTACATCACCTAAAGCAATTACAAATAAGAAAGTAGTGTGTTTAAGCTATAGCCAAACTTCAGATATGATTAACTTTCTGCAGTTAAGCATTTGTTTTTTTTTTAATTTACCCAATTGGATTCCTTCCATTAAACACTATTACCCTGATTTTATGTAAAAGCAATACTTTCACTTTTTTTTTTCTTATTTATGAGAAACAAAGTCTATTTTTTTAGTAAAATATCTTTTACACTCTTACTTATTTTACTTATTGTTTACTTTATCTTCTTTACACTCACTTTATTTAAACTAAATTTTTTAAATAAACTTAAATTGATGGAATAGTTAAATGTAATAATTCATTTCTTTAAATTGATTTGACTCATGTTACTTGTATTTATGACTAGATGTATTAAATAATTACTTTATGCATGTTCTTTTTCGTCTGCACCATCTTTTTACTCTCCACACCCCCATTAAAACCAAACCATGAAGGCACATAAAAGGAAAGTTTCGTGGTTTTATGAAAATGCAGACATCAAAAGGATGGTGTAGGAAGCAAAATGAAAGTGTATGCAACAATCAACGGGTGCATAAAGTAATACGGAAAGGGGCTAAATTGATCGAATTTCAAAAACAAAATGACCAAATTATATACCCAATAATCAAAAAACTCAACTCAATGGAACACTTAAAATAAACTAAAGGCTTAATACATATTTTAATCTCTAAATTATAATTAATTATTCAATTTGGTCATTAAATTATTTAAAATACCTCAATTTAATAATTTTTTTTTGTAGGAATTTCTATTTACACAAACTTTTACTAAATTCAATCTCCTAAAATATAATAAACAAAAAACTTAAATATGTTTTAGTCTTTTTAAATGAGTGAATTTTTTTTTTGCCCTAAAAAAATTATTTATTTTTGGATCCTTTAAAATTGAGAAATTCATTTGTTCAAAAAAAATAGAGAAATTCATTTGTTTAGTCCCTCATTGTGTAAATCATTAACTAAATCAAATAAAAAATAAGAGATTTATAATTTGTGACGATTTTCTAATCCCCCACAATTACAAAAAGAGTTAAGCCTATGAAACGTGAAAGTTGGAAAATCAACCGAAAAGTGACACGTCTCAACACTTTACAAATTTATTTTCTTTCCAAACTTGCCCTTATTTATTCAATTTGTTGATTGTTATCTACATGACAATAATACCCTTACTTGTGCATATTGTCCCAGTCCTGTCTTAAGTTTAACAAGGATTTTCTACTTTGATCGAGTATAGGTAATACCCGAATTATTTAATCGAGGATACAGATGAATATAGAAACACATTTTTACGTCTCGTTCCCATTCCCACTATGTCTAATTACTAAATTTACTCTATTCTTAATTTTTATGCTAATGTATTTTGAATTTACGTTAATAACTTAATATATTATTGAATTGTTATTGAATATTGTTATAATTTTTTGAAATTTTAATTTCTTTTATGTATTTATGTTAAAAAAATTATTTAATAATATTTTCCTAAAAAGATAATGAGACGCAAACAAGGATGGAAAAATAATTCCATATCCGCTGAGAATAGGGTCGGAGATGGGGGCAGTTTTGGGGGGAGTGGGGACGAGGGATCACTAATTCGTCCCTGCCCCGTCCCGTTGCCATGTCTATGGTCTACTCTTCCTCTTTTTGCACATGCACACTACTTCGACTCTTCAGGCAACGGTGGAGGGCAGTTGTGCGATAGAGAGCGGTCACGCGGTAGTTGCAACGGTGGAGGGCAGGGTCGTGCTTGGTTCTTTTCTGCAAAGTCTCGTTTTCCCTTTATGGGTTTTTTGGTTTATTTGTTAGATCTGGTAGTAGTGGCGATTGAGAGGAGGAAAGGTTCTCTGTTGTCACTCGTTAGTGGTTTGAAACGCCGCCCATTTCCACATCGGAGGTGGCACGTCAACGAAGGAACACCTCAACTTGCATATCTTTCCCTCATTCCACCTACAGATCTGTCGAGATCTGCCTTTGGCAATCCTCCCCTTCATTCCACCTACAGAGAGATTTGCGATCGACGTAGTGCTCACAAAGACATGGGCCTTTGACACCGACAAAGTCGTAAGAGCCTACATTGACGTGTCGAGATCAGTGCTCTTGTCCTTATTTTTTCACTTTGTTTGTGGTTGATTCATTTTATTTTTTGTTATTAATATATGGGTCGGTGTAGTGTTTGTTTGTGATTCATTATTTGGATTTGTTTTTGTTCATCGATGAATCTGATTTGAAAAAAAAAAAAAAAAAGATGGATCTAATTTATTTTTGTTTATTTTTTCTTTGAAGAAAATAAACCTAAATCTTGTATTTTTTTTTCTTAATTTGTTGTAGTTTTTTACAATAAATCTTAAATTTATATTTTATGTTTGAGATTATTTATGGCATGGCATTGACGCATAACGACTAAAGTAAATATTTTGTGATTTTGGAGGAAAAAAAAAATTCATTTGAAAGATTAAAATAAAAACATCTTCTGTATTGGAAAAATTAAAAATATATTTAAGTATATAAGAAATAAGAGGTATACTTAGTAAATGATGGAAAGTAAATAACAAGATTTAATAGAAAATGATCAAGTTTATGCATGGTAAATAATTAATTATAATTTGGGAACTAAACGTGTATCTAGACTAAATTAAAAAACCAAATTGAATATTAAAACTTTTGTTTAAAATGACTTACAAGAAGGCTGGAGAAGGAACCAATGCAAATGACGATGAATCGACCAAAGTACGAATCCGAGAGAAATGCACCAAATATGGACAAAACATTGGACATGGCATTCCAAGTGTTAATTACATTTGTACCCTCCACCATTTGCATGCCGTAATAGTTCATCAGATACAGTATCATGTTGGGCATGATCCCGTAACTCGCCACCTTCTCCAGACTCTCGTTCACTGGTTCATTAAACGTAATAAAAACAACGGTATTTATTAAATAAATGGTTGTTATTGTTCATTAAAGTTAGCAAAGTAAGTGAATTTTTTCGTAAGTTAAAGTTATTTTTTACATTAGTTAATTGGTAAATATTCTCTAATTATTAAAGAAATAATATGAAAAACTTTTATAAATTAGTTAAAATTAATTTATGTATTAATTATTTTGTAAAAATTTTATAATCTTTAAAAAAAAACTACCTGAGAAGTGTAAGTTAGATAATGTAAAAGTTAATTAGAACTTAAAGAAAAATTCATTTAATATTTTTTTCTAAAAATGTTTATGAAGAAACTTATAAAACCTTAAGCTTTTCAAGAATGTCTAAGTGAGAGATGTAAAAATAAAATATTTTTTTTTCGTAAGTTAAAATTAAATTTTTTTAAAAAAATTTCTCATATAATTTAAATTTTTTACAAAGTAGTTAATGAAAAAATTAATATTAAGTTACGAAAAAAAAACTTAGATTTTGAAATATTGTGATCCATACCTATGATGAAGGGCATGGTTCGCATGCCACCTTTTCTGTCTGTGGCTTCATCGTCGTCGTCGTCATAAGAAGTGCCATTTTCTAAGAGCTTCTTGTTCGCGGCACTAGAGAACTCCATCATCGCTTTTCTTTGAAGTTTGAATTGAAAGACACTGATGCAATTATGCAAATGCAAGAGTTTTTGAGTGGTTCAATATAATAAATATATGAGGGACAAAAGAATGAGAGTAACTAAAAAAAGGGACAGAAGAATGAGGCACGTGTCAACTATACTAATTAATTAGTTATCAAATAGTAAGTAGCTAGGTTTGAAATTCGTGATTTATGTAAAAAAAAAATCGTGATTTATCTCTCTGCACGTTGCGCGTGGTTTGTTTAAAATATAAAAAAACATTTTTAAATACTTTTTTAAAACATAGGTTCTATACACAGTGTAACTGTCATCAAACTCAATATTTAATAGCATATTAAATAATTACATTAAAATTGAAAAAAATGATTAACCGTAAAATATCTTGGAATTCTGTGAAATATTAAAAGTATTAATTTCATCGTCATATTTTTCATATTAATTTTGTTGATAAAAAATTAAAATCCATTTTTATTGGTCCTTGATCGATCAATGGTAACTAAGTTAGATAGTATTCAT